>BQNB010148802.1:0-16252 GCA_026074375.1 Tanacetum coccineum | reverse complement strand
TTCTTATAAGTCAAGCCAGACCCTGAAAAGTCAAAGGTAAAACAGTTATCCAAAGTTCCAAAAATTGCCGGATGTTACACAAGGCCCGACTAGTTGCAAATGGTCGTAGTCAACAACAAGGCATCGACTGCGATGAGACATTTAGCCCTGTTGTCAAACCTGCTACCATTTGAAATGTTCTTAGCCTTGCAGTTTCTCGACAGTGGCCTATTCATCAGTTAGACGTGAAAAATGCATTTCTTCACGGGCATCTTACAGAGACAGTTTACATGCACCAACCACTAGGATTTATTGATTCAGCTCATTCTGATTATGTTTGCCTTCTGCAAAAGTCGCTTTATGGCCCCGAGCTTGGTTTCAACGATTTTCCAGCTATGTTATTCGAGCCGGTTTCTATGACAGCAAAATCGACTCGTCTCTTTTTATCTTTCACAAGGGGCCAGACACGGCTTACTTACTAATGTATGTGGATGATATCATTCTTACAGCTTCTTCTACTTCGCTCCTGCAACGTATCATCTCTTCACTACATGCGGAATTTGCTATGACAGACCTTGGCCCACTAAACTATTTTCTCGGTATATCTGCCACGCGTACTACCTCTGGCATATTCTTATCTCAGACGAAATATGCTACCGAGATTCTTGAGCGGGCACAGATGCTTAATTGTAACCCTTGTAGGACTCCAGTTGACACTGAGAAGAAGCTTGGACCTGAAGGATCACCTGTCACTGATCCTACTTTATATCGCAGCTTTGCCGGAGCACTTCAGTACCTCACCTTTACCCGACCCGATTTGTCGTATGCAGTTCAACAGTTATGTCTTTACATGCATGATCCTCGAGAGCCACACCTTAATGCTATGAAACGTGTTCTTCGTTATCTTTGAGGAACCACTGATCTTGGATTATAGCTATTTCGGTCTACTACATCACAACTTATTGCCTACTCTGATGCTGACTGGGCAGGTTGTCCGGCTACGCGCCGGTCTACTTCTGGATACTGTGTTTTTCTTGGTGACAACCTCCTGACGTGGTCCTCAAAACGCTAGGACACGTTGTCTCGCTCTAGTGCTGAGGCTAAATACCGCAGGGTTACGAATGTTGTAGCTGATACATCTTGGATTCGCAACCTCCTTTGTGAGCTTCATACCCCACTTTTCACAGCGACCTTGGTCTACTGTGATAATGTCAATGCCGTATACATGTCTACAAACCCGGTGCAACATCAGCGCACCAAACATATAGAGATTGACATTCATTTTGTTCGTGACAAAGTAGCAGCAGGTCATGTTCGAGTTCTTCATGCCCCTTCTCGATTTCAGTACGCAGATATCTTCACAAAAGGACTCCCATACCCGTTGTTTACTGATTTTAGATCCAGTTTGAGCGTCCGCAAATCTCCCGCTCTAACTGCGGGGGCGTATTAAAGTACATATTGTATATTTAGTGTAATCGGCCCATTTGACCGAGCCCATAGTCTAGAAGCTTTCTTTGTATCCTATATATAGGTTGGCTATTATCAATTATAATCAAGCAATTATTCCAATCAACATCAATTTCTATTATCTTTCAGATACAACCTTCCCCACAAAAAGACAAAAAAGGGAGCGTAGTCTACTAGGCGGACCCCTTATAGGCCTGGCGGCCCCCATATATATCTAGGACCGCCCCCAATGATCGTTGGATTTTCTTGCTTATAAATACTGCTCAATTCCTTGCAGAAAATTAGACCTCTTTGCATGAAATTTTCAAACAACGTTCTCTCTCTAAAAATATTCTTTCTCTCTCTAAATCTCTTGATCACTAACATTCTTAGATCTTGTTTCAAGTGATCTAATATCTTTTTCTCATCTCTTCTTTCTCATTCAAGTGCAAGAGAAAAACATTTGTATTCGCCAAGAATCGAATTGTTATTTAGTGATCTCTCATCTCTTATTCTAAGTACCAAATCTCTATTGTAATTATCTTGTGTATTTGTGTGATTCGGATAGTGTAGATCTAGTGATTGTGAAGTGGTAGATTGGTTCTAGCTAAGATTATGACTCGACATTTAGCTTAGTGTCGAAAAACAACGTAAGCGACGTGTAAACGGTTTTCTCCGCCTAAAGGGAGCTTGTTGACATAGTGAAATCTCGAGTAGGATACTCGGGGAGTAGAGTAGGGCGAAGAGGTGCTTCGTAGCCGAACAACTATAAAATCTTGTCGTCTTGGTTTGATTGTTCCTTTTCTTATCTCTTTATATTATTGTCATTGTTATTTAGCTCTAGTTTAGATTGTTATATTGTTTGTTCATATTGTGAATTGGTTAAACATACAACTCGAATCTAAGTATTTTGAAAGCAAACTTTTAAAACGTAAAACGAACCTGTAAACTATTCAACCCCCCTCCCCTTCTAGTTTCCACAAACGAGCATCTCAAGGCCTAAGTATTCTTTATGAACTTGGTCATGACTCCATAATGAAATACTTAGTGAATGCACTAGTTGGCACCCTTACTGGTTCAGGAAAGAGAAAAAGAGTAGTGAAGCTAGTTGACGACACAAAATTATTCTAATAGGGATCCATTAGGAAAACTCTTAGTAGACGAAAACTTGGTACTTAAAAGGAGCTGTGCAATCTGGCAAATGAGATGGGTCAACCAGACCTTATCTATAAGTTCATAGACTTGGCCAATCATCAAGCTTCTTTGAATTCAAAGAGAGGTGCAGCTTTTGGATTCTCAAAGATTGCCAAGCTGGCTGGGGATGCACTACAGCTACACCTGAAGGCCATAGTTCAACAAGTCCTTGGAAGTGTCAGCAGATTACAAGTTGTCGTTAGGAAGGAGTTGAATCCAGGGTTCGACTTTAAGTTGATTGAATTGTTACTAGCAAGTTGTATGAAGACGTAGATCAAAGTTTATTTTATAAAAGGGATTCTTGAGGGCAAGAATCTCTTAAGGGGGGTGATTTGTTATGGTCCGTTTTAGATTAGTCACGTGAGTAACACGTGAGTGTTGGGTGGTTTGGCGGGAAATTCAGTTACAACTGAATTTCCAATAAAAGCCACTTTTAGTTCTCATTTTCATTTTCATATTCATATTCTTTGATTTGTAAAACACTCTTCTTTCCTCTGTAATTCTCATGTACAATCAATCGTCCAACTAATGAAACTTTCACTTGAATTTCTATTTCTTTGCTTGAGATTCTAGTCTAGTTTCAGTCCTTTTTCTAGTTTCTTTATAAACTCAAGTTGGACATTACAATGAGCATTAAGAAAATAATACTAGAGTAAACCTTAAAATCACGATCCTATGATTTTGACCTTGTAAAGACGAAAACGATCGTAGATATAATTTGATCTTAAAAACTTTGCTATATTCAGTTGGATATTAAGTGATTAAAAACTTTGTTTAATCCTTCTTTATTACTCCATGCCTCTCAAATAAATGTTTACTTTTATATTGCACAAAGTTTTTAGAAAGTCACATTCCATCAATGAAATATGATTTTTACCCGCTAAAGTATAAAAGCAAGGAAAACCGTGACTTGAAGGTCGTTTTTCGTCTATTTGATCGGCAAGGCAGGCAACTCCTAGCTGAGGGCGAGGAACGATCGGTCTAGTAATTAGGGGGCGGCCGTTCGGTTGCCTATGATACTAGGACCAATAGGTCAAAAATGAGTTTGTGTCGCAAGTGTTTAACGATCCACTCACACAGGTATAGCCGTGTGGGCTTACAAGGCCCATAAAGCCTTACTTTCATTCATCACCAGGGTCCTTGTGGGTCACTATTCTTGGCCGAGATCAATAAGTGGAATGGAAGTCATACAGCTATGTGTTTAGTTACTCTTATGCCGCTAATGCGCCCCTTTGTCAAATAGTTAGCTTGAATCGTACACAGCAAGTTAGCTAGCGATTTGGATCTAGGGCCTGTTTGGTAGGGACTTTTTCAAAGCTTTTTAGAGCTATAAGCTTTTTGTTTAAAAAAGAAAGCTCTAGTTTTTTAAAATCTCTGTTTAGATACTAATAACTCAAAGCTTTTATTCATTAAAAAGCTCCAAAACTAAAACGTTCATATGATGAGCGTCCAAATTTTAAGAGCTTTTTGTATTTTAGTTACTAAAGTACCCCTTAACTACTACATGTTGAACCGCAAAGCCTAAGTATATCATCTATATTAGTGAAACTGATCCACTAGCGTATACACTAAAATTGTTACTCAGTACATCTTCCTTTCTATCTTATATTATAATAAAATTGTGATCCGGAGGTCAACATACAAATATAGTTCAAAGTATATAAGAAAGTGAGACTACAAACAAAACTATAATAATAATAATTTAAATATTGGAAATGTTGTATATACTATGTTAAAATTATAATTTATAGATTTCTTGTTGGATATAATAAAACACAAAGGTCGTTTGTAATTTTGAAGAAACAAAAAAAAAATATTTGGTAGAATGCCTAGTTTAGTGTGTACTCAAATTAATGCCATTATAGCCACATTTGCTTTGCAAAACTACATTTGTAATAGTGATGAAGAAAATATGATAATTACTTCTACGATATCGAGCTTAATAGTAGTAAACATCCATTATTACATACCATGTAATGAACTTCATGATGTGCATGATCATGAATAGACACTTAAAAAGTCTTTCAAATGACATCTAATGAAATGAAACGAATACGGATTGATATTGCTATATTAATATGAAATACACATTGTCAATGAATATTACAAACATGTTTTCTTAAAGCACAATTATTATTAGAGTTTTCTGCAAATATGCTCCCTGTGGTTTCCCTAAATTGCAGGTTTGCTCCCCAACTTTGAGAAAGTGCAGGCGGCCTCCCTGAAACCAAACCTTTGTTGCATTCAGCCTCCCTCGTTAGTAACTCTGTTAACTTTGCGTCGTTATCTCTTTGAATTCAAGGGCAATATAGTCTTTGCAATCCTTTTCATTCACATAAAAGTTAATTAAGTTAGTGCTGGTAATAGACCAACACACATTCACACACAAAGATCAACATCCCCAATTTTTAAAAACACATAAACCCTAATTTTTCATTCACAAAGATGAACTGTTTTTGTGGAAATCCAACAGTTATTCGTACTTCATGGACCGACACAAATTCACAGGACGGCGATTTCGTTTTGTTCTACAATACTTGTACAATTTTTCATGGGTTGATCCCTCTATGTGCGCTCGTGCAATGGCTCATTCATCCCCGGGTTTGCTCTAAGATCAAGAAATGACACTTCAATCATCTTTGAATGCAATGGAGTCTTGAAAATCGAAGGCTTTGTAGATATGCTTGGATATTGTAGTTGGGTGTTTTTCTTGGTTTGCTACTTGATGTAATGGTTTAGCTTGTATTAGCTTATGTTTGAAATGGCTTATCTATGTATTAGGTTAACACTTGAACGTATTGACCAAATGGAATAATGTAATGGTCAATAAATTTTCTCTTGATTAATGAAGTTCAAGTTTATATATGTGCAGCAGTTTTCTCTTGATTCAAACAGTTTTGCAGTTTTTCTCTTAACACTTGAACATATATATGAAGACTATGCAAACCTCAACATAGAATAGCAGCATAAGTCCAGACATAACATAAACATAACATAATCTTACATTAACCAGACATAAACTTTAACCTAAGTCCAGGGATAACATAAACAGACAAAAGACATCAACAAGCCACAACATACTACATCATCAATGTTTGGAAGGCCTCTTTTCTAGCTTTTCTTCAATGGCAGCCCAGGTTTTCTGATTGGCAACTCCAAGTATCACTCCTGTTTGGAAGGCCTTTGCTCTGAGCTTTGCCTTGTGCTGCATTGCTTCTTGCAATTGAGGAAAGTCTTACCTAATGGGACCTCCTTTTCATCAGTTGTTGGACTATAGCTATCCCAGTAAGCATCATCTTCAAAATACTCTAAGATATCCACATAACCATACCACTTTACCAACTCTCTTGTTATATCTCCTTCCTTAAACCTCTTTGCAATATTTGCAGGTACTTCAGGCCTAGGCCTACCAACTGAACCAAATGGAGGAAGATGGGGCATTGAAGAGCCTTCATTTCCAGGTT
This sequence comes from Tanacetum coccineum, assembly GCA_026074375.1. Classification (NCBI taxonomy): domain Eukaryota; kingdom Viridiplantae; phylum Streptophyta; class Magnoliopsida; order Asterales; family Asteraceae; genus Tanacetum; species Tanacetum coccineum. The sequence continues at coordinate 10,169 of BQNB010148802.1, read as the reverse complement.
CACTACCATCAATTTGAGCCTCAATAGAGCTACTTAGGTCAATAATTTCTGCCATTATGATAGTTAATATAAGTAGGGTTTGATGGAAAAAAGGTGGACAGTTTACCCTATGTAGGGGTGTTTGTTTATAGGGCGTTTTAGATGGTAGTTGGGGTATACAATGTGTGACTTTACTCCCCTTTTTTTTATTTTTTTTGTTTTACTATCAACCACCTCAAATTAACCAAGGTAGTTCACAGTGTTGGGGTAATAAATTGGGTCAAAATAGTTGACAATTGGTCAAAATAGTTCATAATGGGTCAGAATAGTTCACAATGGGTCAGAATAGTTCACAAATGGTATAACAAGTAAAATAACACCATGTTATAGATCAGCAAAATAACACCTAGTCTTACACAAACAATCCTTGGAACAATGTCTTAAACAAGAATTAGGACAAGAAGTTAAACTAGTCTTGGAATGATATTAAAAGCATTGTAAAAATTCTCCCTTTTCAGGAGTCTGTCTTCTTGCCGACTTTCCTTTGTTCTTTCAGGGGGGATCCAGTAGAAGGCCTGGTGTAGCTGATTAATTGTTCCACCTTTTGAAGCTTGTGTTCCTAGCAAGCAGCATTACTCTGTTCCAGTAGAAACCTTGTGATTTTCTTTTTTGATCCAGCCAGTAGTGCTTTGTTCCACCTTGTGAGATTGTGTTCCAACTCCAGCTGCATTGCTTGTTCCACCTTGTGAAGCTAGTGGTCCAACTCCAGCAGCATTGCTTGTTTCACCTTCTGAAGGTTGTGTTCCAACTCCAGCAGCATTACTTGTTCCACCTTGTGAAGGTTGTCTTCTATCACAACTTCTTTTATTATGTCCTGCTGCATGACACAAACTACATTGTAAACATAGGAGACTAATTCACCCTTGCCTAGTTAGTTTGTTGCCCTTCACCATCACAATCTCTCCTTTACTCTTCTTTCTCTTCTTAGGTGGTCTCCCAATCTGTGGATGGATTTTTGGTGGAAGCAGAGTTGTTGGACAATCAAATTTAGACCACAATTCCCTACCATTGACTGGGTTAACCTTGTGGGAATAAACAGCCTTCCATGTTGCAGTTTGTATCGAGTCATGAACCTATTCCTCAGGAATGCTAAATCATTGCCATGTCTGCCATATCATGTATTGCAGCAATGGCATGCTTACATGGTATGCCTGATATCTCCCACTTCCTACAAGAACAAGTCCTTTGATTTAAGTTAACAACATATTGTTCTTGGAGATAACCTTTAACCTGGTATTGATCAGCACCATTCCAATCCACAATACACTCACTGGAAGCTTCCTTAATAATATCAAAAACTCTAGCAACAGCAGGAGTCAGTGGACCATCACATTTTTCAATTATCTTTTGGACAACAACAATCCTCTTCATTAGATATTCCCTCACATGTTCTAAGGCAGTAATGATAGGACTATCCCTAGCTTCTAACAACTGTCTGTTGAAGACCTCACAAATATTGTTTATTAACAGGTCACAATGAGCTCTACCTACAATTATGATTAAATGATATGTATTAGACAATATTATAAGCTAAGATATGAATATGTTTAAAAAGTTAAGTGTTAGAAAACATACCAGAGAAGTATGCCCTGCTCCAATGTTCAGCAGGAATCTGTTTTAACCATTCATATGCTTTCTTATTGAAATCTTTCAACTCTTGCATATTCTTTTCAAACATAACAGTGGTTGTGGATGATGCACACTTCCATAGCATTTCCTTGTACTCTGAACCTTTCCAAGTTAGGTTCATGTTTTCATAAATGTGCCTAACACAGTACCTGTGCTCAGCATGTGGAAACAACTTTTCAAGTGCTGGTAATAGACCCTAAAACAAAAGTTAATTAAGTTAGTAATACTTCAAATGCATTTTAAATATCAAAATCAGTTTATTGGATAATACCTTTTGCCTGTCTGTGATGAATGTGAAATTGGAATTGCTGTATAGATCAAAATCATCACCTAGACATTTTAAGAACCAAGTCCAAGAATATTGGTTCTCTGATTCTACTATACCATATGCAACAGGGTAGATGCCATTATTAGCATCCACACCCACTGCTGTCAGCATTTGTCCTGGATACTGTCCTCTCATGAATGCACCATCCAAACCAAGCAACTCCCTACCACCTTCTCTAAATCCCTTTTTCAAAGCACCCAAGCACACATATATTCTCCTGAACAGTCTTGTTGGAGATTCAGGATCCTCTTCACCATATACATCTATTTTGACAGTAGTATCTGGGGTTACATCTCTTTAGCTCCATAACATAGTCCCTCAATAAAGCATATTGTATCTTCACATCTCCTCTCAAGGAAACTGCTGCCTTAGCCTTGGCCCTAAATGCTTTGTCCCTAGAAACAGCAACATGAAACTTTTTTTGCATCTGTTCTTGAATTGCTTTAATAGGCATGTTAGGGTTCATTATGATTAGATCTGTGATGTGTTTTGAAAGGAAAGTTGAGGTACAGTATTTGATTTTTCTGGATTGCAAGCAATGATGCTCATCCTTGAAGGTTTTTATGAACCACTTTCCTTTATCTCCTTTTGATAAATACAACAACCAAGGATAAGTAATTTTGTCTTCTTTTTTTCTGCATCTCACTTTACTATCTTACCCTTAACAGCATTGTCCACATTAGGTCCTGGAACTTTATAAGTTACCAAATTCTTGCAAGGAACTACACCATTACAAACCACCCTTATTCTAATAGGATCATTTCTCAAGAAATGCAAGTTCCTCCTACTCTCAACAGCATGAGTTCTAATCAAATCCTTAGCTACATCCCTATTTGCAAATTCTTTTCCTATATAGAACTTAGAGGATGAGTGTTTTTTTTTTAATTTTCTAAGCCCCAACCTCCTATCATTTTCTGGCACATCCTCTAGATCACTTTCTAGTGAATCAAATTCTAAAACCTCTATATTATCTTCTGTAAGATTCACCTTAGGTGCCACAGGGATCATATTGCCATCAGTGCCTGTACTTGCATCTTCTACTTGAAAATTAAAGTAACCCATGTTAACTTCCACTTCCTGAACTACATGTTCCTCATCTTCAAAGTCATTGTCAGACTCACTAGCACTATCAGAACCACTTTCACTTTCTTCATTCTTCTCAACAATTTCAACATACACATCCATAAACCTTTTTGCTTTTTTAATTATACCTTAGGAACCCTTTCTATAGGTCAATTCACTGGAAAGGTTTTACCAACATCTAAAACTTTTTAAGTGGTATTTTATACCAATAAAGCACTTCATCTTCCATTTCATATCCTAAACTGTTAATAACAGAATTCAAAACAACATCCGTAAATTGATCCCTATTTACATAATCAACAAAGCAAGTCTCACCTTCAATGTACTCCTTTTTTGGACCATCATTAAACTTTCCATAGTAGTGACACTTAATGGTAAATAAATTGGTATAGCTCTCTGTTACAAAAGAAAAAGAACATAATGAACAACACATTAGTAACCTGATTTATCATTGTCGAATAACAATGCACATAAGAACAACACGTTAAACATCAAGATCAAACAACGAATGTGATCACTCACCATAAACATCAAGATCAAATGTATTCCCTTCAGGCCTTATAAAGAAATCTTGTACAAGATCATCCATAATGTATACAGGCCTTATAAAGAAATCTTGTCAGGTTATGATGCGACACAAAGAACCCTAGGGAGGGTTACTGAAAAAAAAATATTTGGTAGAATGCCTAGTTTAGTGTGTACTCAAATTAATGCCATTATAGCCGCATTTGCTTTGCAAAACTACATTTGTAATAGTGATGAAGAAAATATGATAATTACTACGATCGAGTAACATCCAAATTACATACCATGTAATGAACTTCATGATGTGCATGATCATGAATAGACACTTAAAAAGTCTTTCAAATGACATCTAATGAAATGAAACGAATACGGATTGATATTGCTATATTAATATGAAATACACATTGTCAATGAATATTACAAACATGTTTTCTTAAAGCACAATTATTATTATTAATATTATGAGTTTTTTTTTATGTTCTACATTTGTTTACAATTATAGATATGTCCTTTTATGTTACATTTTATAATTATAATTAACAGCTGATTGACCAACATTTTTACTAAAAAAAGATACAAATTCGAGCTCATGTTAAAAAACGGACATGAATAAATCATCATCTCCCATCATCGATCATATTCATCAACTTGTGACTAAGAATAGATTAAATATCCTTTGGAGCCAAATTTGGATAAAATATCAATTGGACAAAAACCAAACATATCTGTCACAAAACGAACTTCTAAGACCATGCATGATAGATAGGATATTTGTTTGAGTAATGGGTGACGTGGATTTATTTTTGTCCCACCAAATTAAAAAGATAAGGGGGAGACCCTCCTTTCGTTTAAATGCCATACACCATTTTTAGTGTTTGAAATTAAACTACGTAAGATAGATATTATTACAACACAGGTAACCTTTTTTTGATTCATGGGTTTCGAGTTTTTCTTCATTTTTTACCATTGTGAATTTTATAAATTGTTTATGGGTTTTCTTTGTAATATGCTCCTCCTATAACCTATTGTATACATACATGATACATCAATCAATCAAAACGTTTTCACCATTTGCCAGTAAAATTGATTTTATGGTTTGAAATCTCAGCTTCATGGGTAATATGAATTTGGTGCACAATGTTTACTTTATCCGTTATTAAGTTGCACAGTACTTAAATTGGATGCCAAGACCCAAAATTTATGATTTTGGATGCTCTAGTTAGAGATACAGAATACCCTTATTGTGTAATTTAGGATTAAAACTGAAATTCCCTAGGAATTTTTATTTCTTATAAGGCTTGATGTGGAGGTCATTTTTGTTTGATAATGATTCCTTGACAATGTGGGATATGAGTAATTTTCTATCTATCTCACTGAATCATTCAGATTTTCCTGAATCATGTCAAAATGGTACGTAATATTCTGTCACTTTGACAGTCCATCTGAATGTAAATTCTAACCTCATCTTTCAGAAACCCTTATTTGTGTTTTTCCTGTATCAATTCTATAAAATTGTCGGTTCATTAACTGTTTCTTTTTACTTTCAGACAACATCCATCAAAATTCGAATGGTAAATTCTAAACCTCATCTTTAACCATTTTCAGGTTGCACTTGGAAGCAATTATACAGACAGACAATGGCTCTTTCTTTGCACACTGTATTTCTCTGCAAAGACGAGAATGCTAGTTTGTATGCCAAATTACCAAGTAATGAAAGGTCTCACAGGATTGGACCACCTCCTGCCAGTATAATTACCATGAAAATTCAATCTACCCACGGATTTTATAAACTATTCAGTTGTTTAGATCTTATTAGATTAGTAGCTTACCGGAACTCTAAGTATTCAGCTGCATGGTCACATTGCATAGGAGAAATCTCCGATTGATAGAAAGCTTTGAGGTAATTTATTGTATAAATTGTTTTTATTTAAACTACGTTAAGGGAGTGTTTGGACGTGGCTTTTGAAAGTGATTATGTGATATTAGATACAACAACAACGATACCCAATCCCGCCGGAACAGATATGGGGGAGGTTGGATGTAGACAATCACACCCCTACCTGAGGGTAAGGGGATTATGTGATATTAGATAATCATAATAAATATTCAAACAATCGATTGTTATATACAGTGACGATTAAAAATGAATTGATCACTTTTGAGGTCATTAATTGTTTAGTGCATTCTACTCAAGGCAGTATATAAGTACATTTCCTGTGGTTTAACTGCATCTAGTATTAAACATATTACGTAAGACTGTTACTTGGACAAATAAATATCATATTTCATAAAACGATGATTGCTACTTGAAGTTGCAATAATCAGATTATCACCTAATGATGCACCCCAGCCCCACCCCCCTCTTTTATTTTCCTACTCCCAACTTACTACGTTGAACTCTTTGTGTTTGAAGGAAATAGAAAGATTTGATCTTAGAAAGGGCGTACCTTTGATTTTCAAAAACCAATGGAGGCAATTCATACAATTGGCTATCGTATTGGCTTGCACATTCATTGTCATTCCCAGGGTTGATGCTGTTGATGCTCTTAAAACATGTACTTGCTTACTGAAAGAATGCAGGTAGTTCACCCAACTCTCGTTGTTTACGGAATCTTATTTTCCTCAGGCAGTTAAATCATCTAGTACCACCTGGACTCGTAACCTTTTTAAGCTAGCTGGGTTGTAGTTTAAAATGGGTTTAGGTAGAAAGGAGTTGTTTTGAGTATAGGTTAAAACGGCTGGATTGCAAACATGTTTTTGTTCATATTTTAATAAATAGTCAAATGCATCAGTTATAACCGCTTAAACTATGTTACTACAATTATATTAAAACTTTTGAAAGAAATGTTAAAGGAGAGTATAAGCATTAGAAATACACTTTGGGTGATTTTCAACCTGTTTCCTTTTAGCTATTTTTTTTGACCCATTTTGCTTTATTGATAGATCATATCCCAAATCAACCCATTCATAAGTAAATGAGTAGAAATTCCGACCCCTAGTGATTATCTGAATACACTTCTAACATCCTACCACATAGTGGCGCTTATTCTAAAGATTTTGAGTTCCTAACGAGTCCTTAATTGAAGACACGTGTGAATTTTATGATTAACTGTGGCCTGCTTGCTCATGGGACATTGGTGGTAAACATGTACCATTAATCAAAACCAAGGGGAAAACTATATACGCTGTGTACATTATGGGCTACCGTGCCACGAATAAATCAAACATAAAGACATTTAAAACACCTTGCTATAATTTTGACACCACTAGAGTCTACATACATTTTTGGATCATAACATAACCCAAAGAGGATTAATTCACATTAACAGGTTAATTTTGTCACTTCTAAAGTATAAATTTCTAATGTTGTCATTTTTTTTAACACCTTCATTTAGCTTTTGATTGTATGTGTGAATTAAAACATGTGCATCTAACAGGATCGAACTTGCGAAATGTATAGCAATTAAAACATGTGCATCTAACAGGATCTAACAGGATATTTATTTTGTAAGCAATTAAAACATGTGCATCTAACAGGATCGAACTTGCGAAATGTATAGCAAACCCATCTTGTGCAGCAAATGTTGCCTGTCTCCAGACTTGCAACAATAGACCCGATGAGACCGAATGTCAGGTATAAAATTTTACTTCTCCATTTATTCTAGAGGTATGGGCAGGTTGGGTAATGCTCCAAACATGTCGGGTCAAACTGGGCCACTTTTTAGTATGGATTGAAACATGTCGGGCCTATTTGAAAACACATTTTGTCCATTTTGAGGTTTCTGTAAATACGTAACGAGTTAACTATGATTACAAAAACAATTAGTAAAACAATAATCTACAGTATATATTTGAGTAATACGACTTAGGACGTTCTATGCATTCAAAATAGACTCTTAGCTATTCAACATTTTAACCCATGCCCCTTTATGCTTATTTTATTTTCTATCTGACCCATTTAAACCTACTGAGATAAAACATAATCTATAGGTCAAAATTGCCACCTCTAAAATTTCTCTTCTATTTGGTGTTTAAAAAATCTGGATGCTTACAGATTTATTAACTTTTGTAACAGATAAAATGTGGTGACTTGTTTGAAAACAGTGTTGTGGATCAGTTCAATGAGTGTGCAGTATCACGAAAGAAATGTGTGCCACGCAAATCAGATGTGGGTGAATTTCCAGTCCCGGATCCTAGTGCGCTTGTCAAAAGCTTCAATATGAATGATTTCACTGGGAAGTGGTACATAACAAGTGGTCTAAATCCTACATTTGATGTCTTTGATTGTCAACTGCATGAATTCCACATGGAAGCTAATAAGCTAGTAGGGAATTTGACGTGGCGAATAAAAACTCCAGATGGCGGATTCTTTACTCGATCTGCTGTTCAAACGTTTGTGCAAGATCCTAACCAACCTGGAGTTCTATACAATCATGATAATGAGTTTCTTCACTATCAAGATGACTGGTAAATACTTTCTGTTATCCTCTCCATTATACTAAGCATTATGTTTAGTGTTTAAAAATCCTAATATTGAAAAAGAATTAATCTTATTTAAAGTTGGGTAACCAGTCAAAACAGGTTCGGGTTGAGACATGTTTTTTGGTACCGATTGGGTTGACCTAAAACACTATGGTTAAGAAAGAATAATAAATTGGTACATTAATATCTAAATCATTAAATAGAATGATTTAGTAATAGAGTTCTTGCTACTTTCAACACGTTTCACTTGTTCTTCTTTTAGATAATTTATCTGATTTGACCAACTAATGTAAAACATGACCCAAATTGCCTTTAGTTTCAACTAGAGGTTGCAAAATGGTGGGTTAGATTAGAAGGGTTGGGACTTGGGTAACATTCAACATGTCTTCATGTGCGATAGTATTCTGATTTTACCCTTTGACCCGTTAGAGATTAACTACAACCAAATCAATGCATTAGAGACCTTTTATTTCTTACAAGGAGATATTATTTTTTGCATATATGCTGCATTGGTGCGAATAGAGGCTTATTTTGACTTTTGAGGTAAAATCTGGAGTTCTCAAACTCACATTTGTTGGGATATATTATAGTGTCGGCTACATGATTAATCAGTTGGCTGGCAGGAGCGTACTCACATGAACGAGTATGGGGGGCTGTCCCCTCAACGTTGTTTATGCAACCTTCAATATTTACTGCATATTTTTCCCATTTTTGGGCTTTTATTGGTCATTCCGGCGTAAAAGCAATATAAAACATTAAAATTATGTGGTTATTTAGTCATCAATTCATGCGGTAACTGATTTATTCACTTTTAGAAGCTTTGGACCCTATATTTTGTGGTTTCTCCTCGATATAAGCTAATTTATATCCACTAAAAGCACTTTTATTGCTATAGTTATTTGCTTGTTGAAAAAACAAATTTGTTACGGGTTTCTTTCATGGTTGCCTTTTGTGACGATACAAATTTCTTGCCCACGTAACTTAACTCTTCTGGCTCCGCCAGTGTTGGCTGGTGAATGAAGCCAACAGATTCATATCAGTAGGAATATGAAAATCAGTCGGTTTGACCTTGAAACTCAATTTGCTTGTGCAGGTACATCTTGTCTTCCCAAATTAACAACAAACCAGATGACTACATATTTGTATATTACCGTGGAAGAAACGATGCATGGGATGGATACGGTGGATCCGTAATTTACACAAGAAGTTCAAAACTACCGCAAAGCATCATCCCACAGCTACAACAAGCAGCTAAAAGCGTTGGACGCGACTTCAACACTTTCATCGAAACAGACAACACTTGCGGGCCCGAACCACCACTAGTGGAGAGACTAGAAAAGAAAGCCGAAGAAGGTGAAAAGTTCATCATAAAAGAAGCCGAAGAGATTGAAGAGGAGGTCGAGAAAGAGGTGGTCAAGGTCAGAGACACGGAAATGACATTGTTTCAGAGGTTAGTCGAAGGATTTAAAGAGTTGCAACAAGATGAACAAAACTTCCTTAGGGAACTCACTAAAGAAGAGAAGGAAATCTTGGATGAACTTTCAATGGAAGCAACAGAAGTCGAAAAACTTTTTGGCCGCGCTTTACCAATTAGGAAATTAAGGTAAATTTCAATATGAGAAAGAGGTTTATTCGATTAAGCCAATGCAGATTATATAGACATATGTATATATGAAAGCTGAAGCTGAAGCTGAGGAAAAAATTATTTTTTGAACGCGTGTTTAACTCGTGATTTGTTGATGGCTTAGACCTTAAAAGTATAGATTCTGTTTCATTTGTTACTCCAGTAAGTTGATTTTTTTATGATCAGTTGATTTGAGCTAGCTCGTTTTCAGGCTAAATGCATCTATCATTGCATGAAGACCAGTCATTGTGATACTCCATGTGTAGTAATATAATTCTCCATTGGAGAATAGACAACACAGTTTAAGATAAGTAATGTAGTTTTACAACTTTTATTCAAGATAAGTGGTATAATTTTACATATGGAAATTCCAAGGGTACAGAAAAAATAATTTGTTTGATGCTGTGATATGTCATTTGTTGATCAACTAAAAAGGTGGCGAAAGGTCATGGTGGGTTC
>BQNB010148801.1:0-16252 GCA_026074375.1 Tanacetum coccineum | reverse complement strand
CTTGATATTATCCCAACCAAACTTATCCATAACTAAATAAACATTGTGTAAACCTCACCATTGATAACATCAATTCTTTGATGTGCTTTTTACGAAAAAGTGTCTGATTTGGAAGTTTAGGGTAAGTATAGCGAGCTTATGGTGTGGGTTGGGATCTACATATATAGCATCGTTATTTTGCATTCTTGCCATCGTTTTTGGTTTTTTTATGGTTTATAGATATTTTTGGTTTCCAAGTAAATATTTTTCACTCAATGAGTCAATGCTGCTTCTATCACAGTGATCACAGTTGCAATGAAACTGCCAATGGATTTGAGTAGTCCGATGCTAGGTTGGTTGGATCAAGTAGCTAAGATGGGAAGCTTGGCCTTTATGTTTATATCAAACTGAATGCCTTCTTTGGTGTCTATGGACTACAAGTCACTTCTTGCGAATGTCATATCTATATAACCTATATAAAACAAGGTTTTTGAAACTCTGATCTTAAGCCAAAAAAAGAGAAAATGACACCTGTATATTCATTTTTAATCAACGGCCTAGAAACTTTCTCCTCTTTTAGCATTAAATGTAAATAAAACCTTACCAAAACATTGTGCCTAAAAAAACACACGAACAAAAATCAAAACAAAACCATAAATCAAAATCATAAACTACTATGATTGATATGATCTAAACGACTATGATCATCAAACACAAACCATGAATCAAAATCATAATTGCTTCATGAACAACACAAAACCCCTAAAATATGTGAAAAAAACCTTAACCTAATTTTGTTCATCTCATTAAACGAAGTAAAGGATCGGTCAAAAACTACACTCGGTCGGAATATTTAAATTGCCCAATCTCATAGTCAATTATTGATTTAGGTTTGTAATTTATAATTTTTTTTTACATTGATCAATTACTAAACACTAATTTAGAAGACTAGAACTATCTTCTCGCTTCTCACACTCATACCCACCGTCTTAGAATCTTCCAGACAAAGACACGTACACACATATAGGTGATCAATGCCGGGGTGTTCGGGTTTTCTTTGTTCTTAGTGGAAAAATGATTTCAGTTGTTTGTGGTATGTCGAGTTTGATTTTTTTGTTTGTTACTTTTGTTTAATTTTGATATTAGGGCTTTCTTAAAATTTGGGGATTTTGTATAAAATTCATAATTTATAAAATGGATTAGTGTAATGTATTTTTGATTCATGGAGATGGAAGCTGTTGGGCTTAAATAGTATGTAATAATAGAAATTTAGTATAAGGATTGTGTGTTGAGTAAAAGTTTGTGGTATTGGTTTCAGTTGGAATTTGCGATAATGATTGCTAGGTAAAAAAGTGACGTTGCTGTCAGGTAGTATTTCATCGTCTTTTTAAGTGTATGTTTTTTCATTCGAAGATAATAACCATGTTTGTGCATATGTGATTAGGTTGAAGGAGTGAAAGAATCTTGGAGAAAATATTCATTATTGGGAAAACTTTAGCAGCTTCTTATGACCACTTCGGTATGAAGTAAAAGCACTTTCTACGTTTTCTAAATATGAGAAATTCATCCACTAATATAATTCTGGCTATCATTTTAATATGAACAAATCTTTGACTATGATTCGATAGGTTGAAGATGGCGTCGTGCTTGCATATGCTCAATTGCGGCGTTTGAAACAAACAGGTAATATTAACCTGTCAATATTTGTAACTCCAAAAATCTATTTATATGGATGAGATCTAAACAATTCTTATCGTTTAAGGTATATCCAGATGTTAAGTCTTCAGCTGACCCAAAGTTCATGGAAGCATTTGGAAAGTTACATATAAGCAGATATTCTTCGATAATGATGGTCGTCTGAAATAAAATATGACTTACTATTTTCACATCAATAATCGGTCTGAAATGGATTTTACTTGACATAAATGATTTATTAAATATAAATGTACTATGTACTTTCATATAAACTAAACTGACATTGCAATATAGATAGATTTATCTATTTAATTACATGAAATTGCCTTTGTTATGTAATTGTTAATTTTGAAATAAATGGTTTATTATATACAAAAACACTTGCATAAAAACTAAATATAAATATACTTTCATATAAATGGTTTAACTATATCAATATTCAAATTGCTAAAGTAAAATTTTAATTTGTGTTACTTGCCTAGAGGAATGTGAAGATGTTCTTTCCAAAGAGGCATGGTTTGACTTCTGAATTTAACATCTGACTTTTCTCCTTACTCTTTTTACTGTTTTTTTACTAATAATTTTCTTACTTGATTTATAAAATCTACAGGCATGGTTAACATATTTTTGGAGTAGAGCAAAATCCATATGTATCGAAGAGGACACTGCAAAAGCACGACTTGAATTTTGGATGAGCCGAAGTGCACATTCACCAACTTCACATGATGTTGTTGATGGTAACATCTTATTAAGTCGAGTTACTTTATTTTAAGAAGTTACACAAAATTGCCTTTTGATTATGTAATCGTCAATTTAGCAGTTGAACAAGGGTTGATGGAGCTAAGAAAATTAGGTATTAAGCATCGCCTCTGGAAAGCATCACAGTTGCAGACCGGAACTACTACTTCCTGTGTTGAACCATCACGCAATGTTGATACCGATAGGTATAGCAGTTTCCCGTGTTAATAATCATCGATCAGATATGTCACGAACGTCAAACAGTATTTGGCCAACTATAGCTGACGGTTGTATTTGTAGGTATAACAGTATTTGTAGATGTACCTGTGCAGCCAGCAACTGTTCGCCCTTCTTTGGATGAAGATAACAGGTTACAACGTCCGGTTACTAAGGGTACTTCTATGCTCTTTTAGACTTAGTTATACCTATTGCTGCGTGCATGAGTTTTTCCTCCTCTTTTTTTATTATTAGTCATCCCATCATAAATCAATGCCAAATACCCCCTAATCTATTTCAAGTCAATGGCAACACCCTCTGCAACAAATTCAGAACACAAAAACTGTTAAACGGGTCATTTTAAGAATGCTTAAGTATATTGTTTTAGAAAATGGTGACATGATGAATTACTGTTAAATGGTCATCTTGAGAATGCTTAAGTATATTGTTTTCAGAAAATGTTGATATGATCAATTACTGTCAAACGGGTCATTTTGAAAGATGGATCATGTATATACAAAATCATATTTAGATAGTGATTCATCATCTTCCATAATTATTAAAACATCATCCACCCAAAACACTCATGTACAATACCACTGGTGTTTTTGATTTTCCGGTGAAGCGATTGCAGCTGTTAGAATCAAGATGAAGAAGAAATCTTGCTAAGGTAAGTTTTATTATCTTAATCAATTAACAAAACTAAAATCTTTAAGTGAGTTTGAATCATTAATCTGTTTTCAAATTGGGGAAACAATTTGATTATAAATTAGGTGTATATGTTTTAGGCACTTGCTGATTTTATTATTTTCGGTGAATTAGGTGCTAAGGAATAACCAAGTTGTGGTGGTTAAAGGTGGCGTCGGAAGATTATGATCCCACTACGCATAGCATATTGAACAGAATCATCATGCGTGGATCCATTAAAAAACATGGTAATTCACATCTTCCCTTTCATTTAGTTATAAGATAAGTAAAAACAGGAGGGGATCGTTCGACAAGGGAGCAACAGAATATGATGAATTTGAAAGGCCCGTGACATACGCTAGAGTTTTGAGAACATGGTCTGGATGGGATAAAAATATAGACCCGAACCGCACCAGGGTCTTTTTTAGTAGCATGTCTTCTTTACATATCAAGTAAGTTGTCTAAATTTCAAATTAAAAATAAATTTACATATTAAAAAGCCTTTATACAACCCTAGTGTAATTTAAAAATATGCATTAGGTGAAATTGATCTTACTATCTTTAACCCTTTACAAATAGTACTATTTTGGATTGTTGATATAATTATGTATCAGTCATGTTGTTGTTACTATTTAGTTCTCTGCGGCATAACAAAAATAAAGAACATGCAGTACATTTTTAGGTTCAAACTTAGGTGGAGGTCCTCCTTTGTAGAAACTTGGAACAGGGTGTGCTTTAACATACAAGTTTTTTCTAAGTTCCTTTATAGCGGCTTCTTCCTCCTCCTACCATACCAGTTTTTATAAAAAAGATAAATCGGCTTTGTGTTTTCGAAAGCATCAATGCCAATTAACAATATAGAGCTAAAACTGAAATAAAAAGGATAAATGGTCATGATATATGGGTAGTTTTTTAAATTGTCAAAACATGCCGGGTTGGTCTGCACCATATGCTATTTGTGCTTCTTTTTTTAATACTTTTTTGGTATATTTTATTGGTGCAAGTGAAAAATAAAAATCAGCCAATTTCTTAGCTAACGAGTCGAAACTATCATGTGAGATGGAGACAAGTGTTAGTGAAACGCTACTTTGGTCCTCATTTCATTTTCCATCTTCTCTCATTCAATCAAATTGCAAATAGTTGTAGGTTTGAATGAGATGTTTGCATGTCAAATAGTATTACAAAATTGTATTATTTCAATAACAATTGAAGCTTCATAATAAAATGATTTGAAGCATTATTTAGATAGATTTTTGATCTCTTAAACCAATTATTTTGAGCTGGTGACCATACATAACATGGATTGACTTATTTACTTATAATGCCACTAGATAAACAACAATGAATGGGCACATAATAAACTATGTATAAATAAATCTACCATTTTTTATTCTCTTGGATGTTGGAATTTGACATAAGGTCTTCGGGTTCGTCAACAATAGCTTCATAGCAGAAGACATTTTGATCCTGAAAGCAAGTATTATAATAGTTACTACAATAGTAGCTAATATCAGATGTGCATCCTATAAAGATGTGCATCCTATAAAAATGTAACTTTTTTACTTATATATTGTTAGATTGATTTGTTTGAACATATCCCCTCACATATACGAACATGCATACTGTAATGTAGAAATGACTTACGCTTAGTAGTTAAAAATAAATGGGAAAACTTGTTACCTTAATATAACTTGCTATCTAAAGTTGCGAAATTTGTCTCTTTAACCGTAAATAAAATAACTTGCTACCTTAATATAACTTGCTAACTAAATGTTGCGAAATTGGTCTATCAACCGTAATAAAATATAGCATTGTTTGGATCCTATTTTGTATATCCACACAGGTTGTGGCTTCAATGGATTGTGGTGCTACCAAATATAAAGCGCTCTTATGCCCACAACCCGCATGGACTGAATCCATTACGGACCTATTTTTCCCTTCAACGACAACAGGGGCAGCCTGGAGGTCTAATTAGTATAAACTCGACTTACAAGAAGGCCTTTTTTTAAATTTTATTAAATATTTTGAGCTAAACGGCGATGTTTGTCTGGCAGGGATCTGTTGCTTGATTTCTATCAGAAGAATAGAAAGAGGAGACCTGAAAGCATCATGTCTGGCAGGGATCTGTTACACTATGTTTCATAATATTATCTTATAAACTCTTGCTAATCACATTTATTTGTCAACTATCTATCAACCATAGCTTAATTCTAAAAACAACACTGAAACAACTATGTGCTGTAAATGATAACATAAAACAGAAATCAAACCAAGTTATTTAAATGATAGGCAATAGTTGGAACAAAAAAACAATAACAAGCAACTATCAAAATGAAATTATTTTTTCCAACAATACCTTAAAGCTCCCCGCCCAACGGGCGGGCCTTGAAACTAGTATACATATAAACTACTACACAGAGAGATGTTTCCTTTTTAGGTAAGAATAAAAGTTGTTTGCATTTCATATAAAGTTCTATAACTTTTTAATCTATATACTTAACTGTAGTAATTCATACATTTTCACATTTTTTATGGACCAGGTAAAATTTAGAGAATTGGTGGAAGGTTTTGATCAAATTCCTCTTACTAATGCC
This sequence comes from Tanacetum coccineum, assembly GCA_026074375.1. Taxonomy (NCBI): domain Eukaryota; kingdom Viridiplantae; phylum Streptophyta; class Magnoliopsida; order Asterales; family Asteraceae; genus Tanacetum; species Tanacetum coccineum. The sequence continues at coordinate 10,343 of BQNB010148801.1, read as the reverse complement.
ATGCCCAAGAATTGCAATGGCACAATAACTAACAACGTATGTTACTCGATGTTTTCATTTGCTAATAGTATATGTTGTATGTCTGCAAATAAGATTGGCGACATTCAAAAGCTCTATATGTAGAAATAAGATTTTTGGAAGGGAGTGTTTTATAAATGGCATGTCGGTTTGAGGAGCCAGAGTTTCAAGTGTATGATTATGTTTGTGGTTGAATTTATATCTCATAGCTACTAGCACAAGAGGCTGAGGATATTGCTTCAACTGACAGTGTTGTTAGTGCTAAAGTATCATATATAAACAATGCAAATAATTGAAGATGAGTTGTTATCATGGTGTGTTGCTTTTGCTAATCCTTCTAAAATGCCCAGAAGTGGGATCACAAAAAAGTTAAATTTGTTAAATGTCATTTAGATATTTTACCCACACCTAATGAATGAAATGTAATGACTGACCCATTAATATTTTCTATACATGGTTATTACGGAAAATATGTTCATAATTTTTTTAAGAGGATCAAATTATTGTTTACAACATAGCCACTAATGTAGGATTATCTACTAATAATTTAGAGATGGATTCACATTATCAGTAAGTGAAGCAAGTTATGGTAGCTTCAAGATGCTTTGCAAAACACTTGGGATTCTTTTTAGTATTTATTTTGAATTTTATGTTATTACCCTTTTGCTTAAATGCTTAAAAGATTATGGAATGGGTGAGGAGGTCACCCTTAACGACATAATACTCGAATGGACACACAAGTAATGGTTGATAGTTTTTTAGCACATTGATGAGAAGTCGAACCTAACAAGTAATGGTTGATTGTTTTTTAGCACATTGATGAGAAGTCAAACCTAACCGAGCAACACAAAAATGTGAAACTATAAACATAACTTTGTATATAAATACTATTTAATGGTTTTAAATTTAGGCCCCGTGAATTTCATGGGTCAATAATAAACTCAAAAAAATCCACATTAAACTCTTATATAAACACACTTCTTTTCATAATAAACTCAAAAATATATGTATATACTATTTTACATTTTTCATATTATAGGAAATATAAAGTAAAAAAGTAACACTTAACTTATTTCATATATTTTTAAGTATTTTCGAAACATATATCCCATATGTTATACGTCTCCGTCCCAAATATTGTCCACGTTTTTAGACAAAAAACACACAGGATAATAAAAAAACATCATTATTACAACTTAGTTTTTCTTACTTTTTACAGAAAGACAGTTTTACCTTTACCAATTTAATAAAAAACTTCTTTAATGTTTGTAATAATAACCTCAAGTGAGGGTAATATGGTAAAATCGAACTAAATTATCTATATATTTTTGGAAGTGAACAATTATTTTGGGACAACTAAAAATAGAATAGTGGACAATAATTTTGGGACGAATGTAGTAAGTGTTAGTATAAAAAGTAACTTTTGTAATCAAATAGTTTTCATATTATATTAAATATAATGTAAAAAAGTAACACTTAAATAGTTTTCGTATTATGTTGGTTTTACATTATTTTACTTTTTTAAAGGGAAATCTTCTCGAAAGTAAATACCAACCACAATTACATGTCTTTTTATTAGGTTTTAAATAATTTATTTGTATCATAATAGTAACATTAATATGTTTTATTTCATAACATACTAACATATCATTTATTCAATTAAATCACAATTGATCTCTAATATAAACACTATTCCAATGGTTTTAAATTTATAAGCCTACAGTGAATTTCATTTCACGGTCAATAGGCAACGCGTGATGCTAGTTACTTTAGATCCTGCAGAAGAATATATATACTTATGTTGTGTCTAATTATTTGGTGTTACAAGTCCGAGGAAACTATAAGTTTATGAAAGGATAAAGAGTGATGACGGGAAGCAAGAATGATTATTAATTGTGTTTACAGTACAGAGAAACTTATGCTTAGGTAAGTAATTTTTACGACCAAAAGAGAAACAATCATTGGTTAATTTCCCGTCTATGCTATATTCTGGAACGATTTCGTAGTTTTAAAATTTATCTGCTGAATTTGACAAGTCATAGAACTGTTTAGCAAGTGTGATATCATAGGTCAAATTCTATCACGTGAGCTAAGTGTGATTTAGTTTCTTCATCTAATTTTTTTCATTCAAAATAGGATTCATGGTTCATCTCAAATTGTTGAACAAGTATGATATCAATATCTTCATCTATTCCTGATAGCATTCAAAATCTGAGCCAGCGTTCGATGAATGGGTTTCTTGGATCGTAAATCTTCGGATTCCTATCAAGCATAAAAGGTTGTTAGAAGGGGTGTGTTTTGGGTTGTGGTGGCTAATTTGGGCTTATCGTAATAAGTGTGTCTTTGGTGTGGTTTCTCCTTCTAAGGCGGATATTTTAGATGATGTTGTGTCGTATTCTTTTTATTGGAGTCGGTTTAGATGTAATGTGTCGTTTAGTTGGATTGATTGACTAAAAAATCCTCATCTTGTAACTTTGTAATTTTTCTAGCTTCTTGCTAGTTTTTTAATAAAGTGCTTTTAAAAAAAAGCAAGGCAACACATCTCTTTCTCAACTTTTGATTCTAAATCATTTAATTGTTCTTTATTTTTCCTACTTTTTTATTACTTTTTTTATATAACATTGATGTTTACTGTAATTTAACAATCCATATATAATATATCGTGTATTCAGATAATCTAAACAATCGATCGCTTATATTAACATATTAATTTTCTTAATAAATTCAAAACTATTATTTCACGGTTTTTCATTTAACCCCGTCATGAATTCACAGGTCAATAACATTAAAAAGATTAAGAAGTGAATAATTTTTTTTTCATTAAAATTGAGATTAAAATTTATTATAGTAAATATGCTGTAAAAAAGTAACGCTTAACTTATTTCATATATTCTTCCTTTTTTCAGTATTTTCGAAAGATATATCCCACATTTTATAAGTGTTAATATAAAAAGTAATTTTTGTTATCAAACTTTTAAATTTTTTATTATTATTATGTTGCATGACTATTACCATACATTTCAAAATATCATTTATCACAGAATATAACAAATCAATCGTTTATTTAAACATATTTGTTTTCATAATAAACTCAAAATACTATTTTACAAATTTCAAATTATAGTAAATTTGATGTAAAAAAGCAACACTTAACTTATGTGTTAGCCTCAAAATGTGAGCGACTTATACGGAACTACACTTAGTTATCATAGTGATATACGGATGGACTAGATTAACCAAGTTTAGATAGTTTAGAAGCGTACAGGCTATATATACCTCCTCCTTACTTTCAAGGAGGGGTGAGGTCTCATTTTCACTTGGTGAAGTTTCTTTCTTTCTAATCTACTATACCATTTTTCCTTCTTTCTCTTTCTAATCTTCCAAACAATCTAATCTTAACAAACTTTGAAAATCAGAACCTAAACTATAAAGTCTACATAATTACAATGAAGTGACTATTTCATGTGAGACTTATCAAACTAAACAAACACTATGCAATGGTGGATCATTTGATCACAAACAACCTACTATTTTTTAATCATTTACAACATAATAATAAAGTTTCAATCTAACAAATACTCTAAAAACATTCATTCATAAGTTAGGGTTTATGCCTATAACCCTTTAACAATCCATAACATGATATATTAAAAAAACTTACATGATTTTGGTAGATCTAAATCGATTTAGAATAAGAAACTGTTAGCCTTAATTTTATATAAGTCGAACAAGAATGTTATCGGTCTTATTAGTCATAATTAGTCTTGTTAAGTAATAGGCTAGTGGGATAAATGGGCTTGGATTGTAATCTAATATTGTCCATGTTTCGGGCTCAAAGCCCAAGAAAAGCCAAGCCCGGCCCAAGTTAGAAAGCCCACATGCCACTCATGGCTCAAGGGTATAAATAGAACCCTCTCCACACATGGAGAGGGTGTTGGTTACCATTTGCATAGTTTGTGTGTGTGTGTAATCTTCCATCTCTAGTTTTCTCTCTAATAAATCTTTCAACTTTTCTCTTGAACCAAAATAACCTACGCAAAACTAAAAACGATGGTTCGGTTTTTTGTTTTTCAAAAGTCGAAAAGTTTACTCGATTACTTTAGATATTTCATACTTCTAAATTGAAATTTATTTACATACTATCACAAAGCGATCTATTATATAAGCGTTGCTAACGGTTTCTTAAGACCCAGTGAATTAAAAGCCATTTTTTATGTTGTTAGATTATTTTACTCTTTTCCAAAGTGATATATTCTCATATTTATACCATAAAAAATTAAATATCTTTTATAGCGTTTTAATAATCTTATATGTATCGTAAGTTAGCATTAATATTTTTTTATTCACGGTTTTTATTTACGTAATACCACAAATCGATCTCTTATAAAAATATTGTCACGGTTTTTTAAGGCCCCGTGAATTTCACGGGTCAATAAACTAGTTTCTAATAGTAAACAACTAATTCAAAACAACTACAAAAACAAAGATAACAATAAATTGGTTGTATCAACCGGACCCACATATTCACAATTTAATGAACTAATGACTCATAAGTTAGACACAAAATTAGTCATCAGTTTTAGAACTCCTAACATTTTTTCATCGGTTTAATCCGAATAATGAACACTCCTACCCACAACTTAGGGTCCGTTTGTTACATGCTATTTGATTTGAGAAATGGAATCATTTTATAAAACACATTGTTTGGTATCTCCTAATTGATTACAATCAATGAAACTAACCTAAATTTTCATTCCACCATAAGTTGGTCACTTTTGTGATACTTTGCTGACATTTTTTTAACCAACACTCTCCCTCTATGCTTAGCATCACATAATTTGTCTATTTTCTTTTATCTTATATTATCTAACTAGGTAGGTACTTTCTCCGTGCTAAGCACGGCCCATTAGAGTAAATATTTGACAACCTAAAGATCTGATATATGCCAATCTTTATATGTAAGCCAAGGGAGAAAACAACCAAACATATATTAACAAGAATTCTAAAGATAGATGGTCGTTTAACCCTTCTCAAGGCGGTTCTAGGATCCATGCCTATTTATCATATGTCTATATTCAATGTGCCAATGAAAGTCCTTCAACGCATGGAATCAATTCGAAGTCGGTTTTTTAGTGGAGTCGATTTAAATAGTAAAAAATCGATATGGGTGAAATGGAGTAAGGTTTTGTGTTCTAAAGAGAAAGGTGGCCTTGGTGTTTCTAGTTTATATGCGCTTAATAGAGCTCTTATGTGTAAATGGGTTTGGCGGTTTACAACTCAAAAGAACTTGTTATGGACTAGGGTTATTAAAGCTATTCATGGCGAAGATGGGAAAAATGGTAGCGGATTCAAGGTTGGTTACAAGTCCATTTGGCGAAGCATTCTCCAGGAGGTGGAAACATTGAAGATAAAAGGTATACACTTAAATAATTTTATGCAGAAAAAGCTTGGCAATGGTGCGGATACTTATTTTTGGGAGGATTTGTGGCATGGAGACATGGTTTTGAAACAAAGATATCCTAGGCTTTATGCGCTGGAAGTGAAGAAGACTGTCGATGTGGCTTCTAAACTGTCACAGGAGAACTTGACCTGGTCTTTTCGTCGTGCTCCTAGAAGCGGAGTGGAACAAGATCAGTTGACGGATTTGACGACTTACGTGGAAGGTGTTGTTCTTGGTGTCACGCCTGATAGGTGGTATTGGACGCTTGATGGTTCGGGTGAGTTCTCGGTAGCTTCGGCTAGAAAGGTTATTGATGATAACAGGTTTCCGGAAGTGTCTACTCAAACTCGATGGATAAAAGCGGTGCCAATCAAGGTTAACATTCATGCGTGGAAGGTGAGAATGGATTGTTTGCCTACCCGTCTTAATATATCCCGGAGAGGTATAGATATTCCGTCTATTCTTTGTCCCGTTTGTGGTAGCGTCACGGAATCGTCAAGTCATTTATTTTTTGATTGCCTTGTTGCGAAAGATAATTTTCGCAAGATTTGCCGTTGGTGGGAGGTGGATTTCATGGAAGTGCATACGTTCGATGAATGGGTTTCTTGGATCGTAAATCTTCGGATTCCTATCAAGCATAAAAGGTTGTTAGAAGGGGTGTGTTTTGGGTTGTGGTGGCTAATTTGGGCTTATCGTAATAAGTGTGTCTTTGGTGTGGTTTCTCCTTCTAAGGCGGATATTTTTGATGATGTTGTGTCGTATTCTTTTTATTGGAGTCGGTTTAGATGTAATGTGTCGTTTAGTTGGGTTGATTGGCTAAAAAAATCCTCATCTTGTAACTTTGTAATTTTTCTAGCTTCTTGCTAGTTTTTAATAAAGTGTTGTTAAAAAAAAAATGAAGGAAGTTAGCACAATACATTTTCTTGTCACATGCTGCTATCACCAAATACACACCACCCCTGTCTCAAGCAATTGTCAAGCACATTGACAATCTCATTCGTCACTCTTCTAATTTCACTTATTGAACTTATTTTTCAATTTTTATACTTATCAACCAACTAAATACTCTTCAATATCTTAAGATGTTTACGCCATCAAAACACATAAAAAGTTAGTTAAAGTTACATTAAATAGAAGATAACTATAAATTATATACATAATCTTTTATACCCACTCTTAAACAATTTAGAATCTCAACCAAATTTACAAAAAATATTACAAATAGCACATAAAAAAATAATTCTTAATGACATCATAATATGAATTGCAAAGCAGCTATGATCTCTATTCTCTAACACATTTCCATGTTACATCCCGTGCATTAGATAAGAAGTTAAAGACTGATAGAGTAAACAAAAAAGAGTTCTGATTTTAGTAAGGATTGACACAAAAATGACATGTTAGTTTCGTCTGATGTGAACAGAAAATGTGATTTGTAATCTAGCATAAGCAAATGGTAGAAAAATCTTTTTATTAAAGCAAGTGGCAAAATCTTTGGTACCATATCTACACTGACATGTTACTATTTGGCAAAAAAAATGAATATTTGTTTGCATATGAAAAGGGAAAAAGTCATCTTTCTCCCACCCAATTGTATATCACATCACCCATTCCTGCCATCAGTGTTTTGAAAACCGGTTTTACCCGGCCGGTTGGTTGAACCGGTTCCGGTCGAAAAAACGAGTCAAATTGAACCGGGTTTTATATTTTCGAAACCCAGTTAGACCCGTCGGATTTGAAGTGACCCGGGTCAACCCGGTTCTTGAGACCCGGCCGGGTTTTGATTTTTTTCGTATTTTTTTACGAATTAAGCAATTTAATTATATATATATATATTGTATTATTGCAAACATATATATTTATTTTTTTATGGAAAACCGGGTTGACCCGGCGATCGAACCGGTCAAACCGGTAACTCGGTGACCTGACTGGGTCAATTAAAAACCCGGTTTTCAAAACATTGACTGCAATTCTTTATTTTTTTCTGCATGTCCATTTAGTCGTTCACTGCTCAAGCACCTATATCTTCTAGCTACTCAAATACGGAGTGGCTATTTCGTTTTTATCTATTGTCTAGCTCTTTTTATTTTATTAGAGTTAAGTACATATATTGTGAGGAAAACAAATATGAAAGTTGATAAATGTAACAAAAGATGCATGTTTACTTACAAATGTGAAGGCACAAGTGAATGATCTGAGCATGAAACCACAAAAAAGGAAAGAGAGAATTTGTTAATGTGAGAGAAAAAAAGATAAACAAATGTTATTTTTTTTAAAATGAAATAAAAATGGAAGATGAGATTAAGTAAAGAGGGGGGTCTGGGCTAACAGTGATGACGTCAAAAGATAGGTAAATAAGGACACACTATTAAGGGTAATGTGGCGGTTTTTGAAGCATCTACAGTATTTTGGAGGTTCTTTTTATATAATAGGTAGATACTCACATGAATTAAAACTGTATAAACAATTTAAATTCGTATATATTTTTTATTAAAAAAATAATATTTTACATTATCATTTATATTCTCTATCTTTATTTTTTTTCAAACCAATACCAAATTTAAATTCGAATCCAAACCTTTTTATGAACTAAACGCACCCTTTAATGAAACTTTAGGTTAGTCATTTTTATTTAATTCACTTATAGTTAACATAAAAAAACTCTTGTTAAAAATCATATATTTTTTATTTATTATTTATATAATATATAATATACAGTACGACTTAAAAAGTTACAAAAGTAGTAGTAGTAGTAAATTACCGTTTAACTACTATGAATAAGACGTGTGAACATGAATATGTACAGCAGGACATATTATAAAAACTCAGTACGAATCTGAAAATTATGAATTTGAATTCCAAAAGCCAAAAGAATAACCTTATTTGGAATACTGTTTCTTTCTAATTATAGATTTTTATACTAGGTGAAAAGTTATGAGTATATTTTTAGTCATTCTTGCCAAATCAGGCAAGTGTGATTACATAAGAAATTAGAAATAACGAGAAAGTATGCCCGCGCGTTGCGGCGGAGCTTGCTTTGTATTAAAACAGTTTCGGCTTGCTAGTAGTGTGTTTTTTCTATCTATTTAATTTTAGTTTATATTTTCATAAAATCGTGTCTATTTCAGAAGCATTGCAATATTTGACTCGTTTTGTTCGCAATTCGAAAATATTTCCGCGGGTATTTTTTGATCTGAATAAATCGGTATATGTGTTTTATATATTTGATAAATAAAGTTTATTATATAAAAAGTCGTAAATAGTTAAAAGTTAAGTGTCCATTTTGCATTTTTTTTCCATTTTAGGCCGGAGGATTTTTTTTTTACTTTGGGCCTGTTTTTCGCAATTCGAAAATCTTTTCGCGGGTATTTTTTGATCTGAATGAATCGTAGATATGTGTTATATATTTGATAAATAAAGTTTATTATATAAAAAGTCGTAAATAGTTAAAAGTTAAGGGTCCGTTTTGTAAAGTTTTTTTTCCATTTTGGGCCGGTGGGGTTTTTTTTTTGTAATTTTTTTCCATTTTGGGCCGGTGGTTTTTTTTTTCACGTTGAGCCAGATTTTAGGCTAATGTTTTGGCCCACTTTTTTAGCACCGATTGAGAGGCACTGTTTCACGAGGATTAGTATATAGGTAAAATTTAATAGTGTCCCTCATCACATTAAAATTACTTGGAAAAAAAAATCATACATTTAACCAACTCCTTAAGTTTCATGTCACAAAACAAAAATGAAGTGACAAGTCTTAAACCATTTGTGGCTCAACTTATCTGTGGTAAATGTTTATATAGCTAAGGTGACCTGGAGTCATATAATAACATAAGATAATGTTAATATGTAAGTGCCTTATCAACAACATCTCTAATTCTCTAATTCTCTAATCTTTAATCTCTAATCTTCTCTGATCTTCTTCTTCTCTAATCTTCTCTTCTTCTCTAATCTCTAATATTTAATCTCAATCTCTATCTCTATCTCTAATCTGTATCTCTAATCTTCTCTAATATATATATGGGAGGAGGATTTTGAGAACAGTACCTTGCCACATCATTAAGTCCATGTCATCTATGACATGGCTCAGATTAAGGGGGTGCACGGTTCGGTTTGGGTCGATTTTTGACTAAAACCGAAACCGAACCGAAATATTCGGTTTTTATAAAACCACAAACCGAAACCGCTCGATTTTTGGCGCTTCGGTTTTTCGGTTTTTTCGGTTTCAAACCGTTTAAATTTAGTTTTTGCTAATTTATATTAATAAACTTGTTTTACGTAGAAAATTGATTATTTTTTTAATTTTTTGTCAATATTAGCATAATAATGTTTACACAAATTTTTACAATTATACACATATAAATGAGAGAGACACACACATGCATGCGAAAATACACATAGCATGATCATTGTCATTGTAACGACATATTGTCAAATAAACACAAGTACACGACAAACATATATATAAACATTAAGATAATATATATTATAATAATTTAATCCATAAAATAAATATAAATTTAAAATTTTTAATTATCATTTATTTATTTATATTATATTAATTATATATTATTATAAAATTGGTTTGGTTCGATTCGGTTCGGTTTTTGAACAAAAACCGAAATCAAACCGAAATTTTTCGGTTTTTGAAAAATTAAAAACTGAACCATCGGTTTTTAGTTTCTGTAGGTTTTTTAAGTTAGGTTTTTTCGGTTTTTGGTTCGGTTTCTGTTTCTTCTGCTCACCATTTCATCTTCAATCTTCGGACTCATTTTCAAATTCCTAAATCTCACCCACAAATAAATCACAAACCAAATCACAGTTTATAATCACAAAGCAAATAACAAACAATTCACAAATCAAATCACAAAACACAATTAGTTATATATCAAGTT
>BQNB010148800.1:2985-16252 GCA_026074375.1 Tanacetum coccineum | reverse complement strand
CCGGGAATATCTCTTCCGGAATCTTTTTATCATTGATTCTTACTTGTGTATTTTAAGTGTATACTATCAACGAATCAATTGTGATGATGATGGATGAGAATGTATTTATAGTGGAGGAAAGGTTTAAATTGGGAAGAATGAACATTTAAAGGATCAAATCCAAGAAATGTTTGTGAATTTAAGGAAACAGTAGCTAAGTCTAGAGGGTATTTGGTTAAAGGGAGGTGAAAATACTGTTTTACCCGCGTTTGCCTAGGCCGGTCCCCTTAATTAGGGGCCGGTCCCCTTAAAATTAAGGGGGCCGCCCTTTATGAATTAAGGGGGCCGCCTACTGGCATTTTCCAGATTTCTCAAAATTTTGTGTGAGGGTTTCTATTTTGGTGGTTAATTTGCAGCAAGTCCATTCTTTTATGGCAATTAAGATTTTTAGCACATAGCACTTAAGCATTCAACATTCTACATATGTATGACAAGATGTAGGATAACCTATTTCACATAATTTTGGCATATACTTATATATGAATTGAAGATCATAAGGGTGAAGAACATATGAAATAGTAACTAGATATAATACACAAAGAGTTTTCCTTGATCAGGGGGTTAAGTTAAAAAACGAACCAAACTTTTGTGCAAATCCAAGTGTGAGCCTAAGTGCGACAAATGTGGAGTAGCGATTATTTTGACACTAATACATGTAAAACCTAAGAAATAATCCAAGTGCTCTTTGATTTAATTTTGCTCAACCAAGATTGTCGTAAATATATATTAGATTATATACTTTTGACAACAAGTAAGAGAACATTATGCATATGTGAAAAATGTTTTTAGCATATCTCAATAACATGTGATAATTGATTTTCATGTGCTCCTAGTTGTGAGAAATATTTTTTTGGAAAATAATAGATTAGGATTATTGTATATATGTATAATGATATATGCATTTGGATAGGAGGATTTGTAAAAGTTTGCTTATATACTTTTCCCAATCTTGTGATTTTGTGCAAAATAAAAACCTAAACATAGAGAGAAAAAGAAAAAAAATTGTCAGTCAGGTGGGTGGTCCCCTTAAAGTCTGGGTGGTCCCCTTAAAATTAAAGGGATCGCCTTTTATGAATTAAGGGGGCCACCCCCTGTTAAAAAAATCTCAAATTTTTGACAATTGGTCCATTGATGATTATCATTTCATTATTATGCCGAAAACTTAATCAATTTGTTCCATCATTCCTAGACCTAGACGTAAGTAGATAAAAGGCTCACGTTTAAGTGGTTTAGTTAGAATATCGGCTATGTTGTCTTTCGATGAGACCTTTTCTATAGAGATATTTCCTTTTTGAACATTATCGCGAAGGAAGTGATGGCGAATCTCAATGTGTTTTGTTCGTGAGTGTTGAACGGGATTCTTACTTAAGTCTATAGCCCCTTTGTTATCACACATTATTGGAATGTCATCTAACCTAACGCCATAGTCTATGAGAGCTTGTTTCATCCATAGAGCTTGTTGACATGCCTTTCCGGCGCTTACGTATTTCGCTTCGGTTGTGGAGATGGCAAGAGCGGTTTGCTTCTTCGAAAACCAAGATGTTAGACAACATCCCATAAACGTGCAAACACCACTAGTGCTCTTGCGATCTACGTAATCTCCCGCATGATCCGAATCCGCATACACTATTGTTTCTATGCCGGATCCCTTAGGATACCATAATCCTAAATGCGTAGTGCCTTTAATGTATCGGAAGATACGTTTAACCGCTTCTAGGTGAGAGGTTTTGGGATCCTCTTGAAAGCGGGCGCAAAGGCAAACACTAAACATGATATCGGGTCTACTTGCCGTTAAGTATAATAAAATACCTATCATGCCTCTATATTTGGTATTATCTACGGACTCACCTTCTTCGTCTCTTGTGAGTTTGGTTTCCGTAGACATAGGAGTTTTTATTGGCTTAGAGTCTTCTAGTCCAAATTTCTTAAGCATTTCCTTAATATATTTTGATTGATTAAAAAATATTCCATCATCTAATTGTTTTATTTGTAGGGTTTTTGGTTAGATAGGTTACCAAACTTTCAACTTTTGTTCGCCTAAGTTACTAAACTTTTTTTTGTTCAATTGGGTTACTCGACTATCGCAACCGGATAAATTTTAGACCCAACCTTGGGTTACCGTTTTGTAGTGTTGATTCTCGGTTGCATTGCCAGCGTGGCTTTTGACCTTTTATATATTTTGTATTTTAAAAACCTTTTTATAGTTTGTTATTAATCCCAATAAATTAAATAATCCGATTCATTTTAACCTAATTCATACACACACTCAATTCACTCAGACAAATTCATCTAACCCAATTTCCATTAACAATTGAAACTTTTAAAGTTGGTTGAATCCAGTTGCCATCTACTTAAACAGGTAATAATCACACGCATTTTTAATTGTGTTTTCGTTTATCCAAATTAGGGCTTTTAATTTGATTTCCATTTAGGGTTTTTATGTAATATTTATAGAATGTTTTTCGTCATAATATTCTTTCTTATTGGATTATAATCTTGGGCGACTAATAGCTTTTGTCTTCTAGTTACGACGCCATTTTCATCGTGTTTAATTTCAATTATACCATTTTGTTCCTATAATGGTCATATCCATTAGATTTGGGCTAGTCCCAAACATATTTGTTTTAATTAGGTTTAGTTCCTTTTGCATGATCCATTACCTAATTTCAACTTTTAATGCCTTATTTATATTTTACGTTTTTCTATTGTTGATAATGAAGCAAAAGAAATTGCTTTTGTCTTGAGCTTGCGACCTAAGAGTTCTTTGATTTAGATTACCAATAACGTTTTCTAGGGGATGAGTTTTAGATTCTTTAATATTTACAATTTGATTATTTTCTAATAAGATGTCTTCAAGATCATTGCCTATGGGTTTTGTTTTACTAACCTCAATAGCTTCTTCTTCGACTAACTCATCATCTTCTAATGGTGATGTTTTAGGCGGGGGAGGAGTTTCATCGAAAGTTACATTCAACGACTCTTAACTTTCATTGTTTGGGTTTGTTTAAGTATTATGTGGGCGTTACTATTTTGGATATATCCTAAGGAAACACCTTTGTTTACGACTTTTGATCGGACTTGGTTGATGGTATACTTTTTTATTAAGAATAAAGCATTTACTTCCGAATACTCTAAAATAGTTAAGGTTTGGTTTCCTACCTCTTAACAACTCATATGGTGTTTTTCCTAAAATACGTCTAATGAAAACTCTATTAATTATATAGGTAGACGTATCGACCGCATTAATACAAAAAAATTTTCAGGAAGGTATTATTCATTTAACATGGTTACTATCATTTCTTGTAGAGTGCGAATTTTTTCTCTTTCTACTACCAATTAGATTGTGGAGTACGAGGAGCAGAAAAATTGTGAGATATCCCATTTAAATCACAATAGTTTTCAATTTGTATTTTATTATCAAATTCTCGACCATGATTTGTTCTAATTGATACAATAGAACATCCTAGTTTGTTTTCGGATATTTTGCTAAATATTCAAAATTTTTCAAAGGCTTCGTTTTATTTGCTAAAAATGTCCTGTGAATCGAGAATAGTCATCGACGATTATAAGGTATAACGATTCCCTCATAGTTTGTATGGCGGAAGGGCCAAACAAATCTATGGTTTGAAGTTGTTCTAAGCAATCAAGTTTGTTGATACTATATTTTTAGGACTTATGATTGGCATGAGTTGCTTTATCAATTTTGCAAGCATCACAAAAATTTCGGTCGTATTTAAGTTTGGGTAGATTTCTAACTAATTTTTTAGATGCTAATGAGTTGAATAAGTGGATATTAGTGTGATAATCTCTATGCATAGTGTGGAGTTTTCGTCTAATTTTGCAAGGCCTATTTTGTCTTCCGATTTATTTCCTAGTTTCATTACATATATTCCTCCTTTCCTAATTCCTTTACCAATAACCTTTTCGTCTTTGATTATTTCGCTATTGTGTTCGGTAAATAATATTTTGCATTTATTAACACATATTTGACCTACACTAAGCAAGTTATATGTTAAGTTATCTACGTGCTCAACATTTTCAATTATTAGGGAGTCTTGAGAAATCGTACATTTGCCTATGATTTTACCTCGCAAGTTGCTCCTAAAAATTACATTTCCTCCGTTGTATGCTTTGTATGAAGAAAACAAACTTGTGATTACCGGTCATGTGTTTTGATCTACACTGTCTTTCATCACTCACTCGGGCTCATGGAGAGAGTTTATTCATAAGCATATTTCATCGGGGCTTGTTTGAGCTACAAGACAAGTTTTATCTTTAGTCTTTTCCACTTTATCTTCTCTATTGTCGCTCCATGCTCCTCTAATAAATGCTCTTTGATCGTTGTTCTTTGGCGGCTTTGAACATTCTCTAATGAGGTGATTTGGATCACCGCATCTGAAACATTTTCTTTCACTTTTACCATAACTATTGCTTCTACTTCTTTGGGCAAGTTTTTTCTATCGCCTCGATAGTTGTCTTACAAAATCTTCCTCGTCTCTTGAAGATTTCTTGAATTCCTTTACGTGTGGGCCATAGCGTACTCTTCATCTTCACTATCGAATCCCTTGCGTCTACTCTTCTCATCACTTCTTCTTTTTTACCTTTACTGCAGAGATCTCACTTTGATCTTTTTTACTTTGACGTTTCCACATCTTTCTTTATACTTTCTTCATAGACTTTTCAAGTTTTCAATTACGTTCGTCAAGAGGTAAGGTTGTTAGATTCTTTGATTCTTCAATCACCGTGACTTTCGCGCACCATTTTGGATGTAATGCCCTAAGAAATTTCCTAACACAATTCATGCTAGAAAAACCTTCATCGAGTGCTTTTAGACTAGTAATAATAGTGTTAAATTTAGCAAAAGCATTATCTATTGACTCCTCTTCCGGAATCATAAATTGTTCATATTGTTGAACAAGAAGATCTATTTTGGTTTTAGCTTTGACTTGATTAATACCTTGATGAGTGGATTAATTAAAGTATCCAAATTCTTTTGCGGTTTGACACATAAATTCTTTCGTATTCTTACGTGGCAAAGCATTATAAATTACCATTTTAGCTTTATTATTTTTTAAGTGTTCTTTTTAAGAATCACGTTTTTTGTTTATGGAAAAAGGTACTAACTTCATCTTTTTAGTTCGGATTATTTTGAATAGGAGGAAAATCCCCATTCGGTAAATAACTGCAAGATCTAGATCTTTGACTTCACATTAAGTTTCGAATCTATTTTTCCAAATAGAATAATTCCATCACTAGTCCAATAGGTGGTGGTCTTTACATAGATTGCCGCTTCTTCTAAATATTTTTCCGATTCCATAGATTATTCAGTTTTAATAATTACATTTATTTTAAAAATCTTGTTGACGTGACTTGTGATACCAATTGTGGAAAACTAGAAGAGGGGGTGAATAGTTTACAGCTTTTTAATTTAAGTTTTTAAAGTGTTTATAAAAAAATTCTAGATTCGCTTGTGTGAATAGCACTCTCTCTCTACTTGCTCAAATATGAAAACAATATACTTATCTAAACAATTAATAGGATTAGTATGAGAAATTAATGTAACGGACACAAGAATAAAAAGTAAGGAATAATCAAACCCAACACGAGGATTTATAGTGGTTCTTGAACGAAGCACTCTTCGCCCTAGCTTACTCATCGAGCACCTAACTCGAGAGTTTTTTCACTATGTCAACAGCTCCTTATGGCGGAGAAAAAGAAACTTACACAATTTTTAGCTTATCTTGATTTACGACATAAGTAGATGTCGAGTTTAATCTTAGCTACACAACCATCTACTACAACTCACAACTTCATACACAACTTGACTTCACGACTTGATCACGACTACAAAACTTCTTCAACCTTTAGTTTACTTCGCTACCACTACTTCACCAGGGCCCCATACAATAATCACACCTACTAACACTACTAGGAAAGTATCTCCAAGATCAAACTATACTTACAAACAATCACCAAGATCTAACAACTACACAACTTTACAGATTTACAAAATGATGTCTAAAGTTGATATATAGATGCAATAAGATTGCACAACACACAAAGGTGTAATATTCTTCGCTGATGATGGAAGTATTCTTTCTTTGCCATTGAGAATTAAGCTTGGATCCCTTGGAAACAAAGCTTTATGATTAGATGATCAAAGGATTTTAATGAGATATGTAGGCTGTTTTAGAACAGAAAGAATGAGCGCAAAAGGTGAGAAAATAGTGGGGAATAGTCCAGTATTTATAGGACAAACTGAAAGAGCATCAGTCTATGGGCGGTCCCCTTAAATAGGTGGGCAGTCCCCTTAAAATTAAGGGGGCCGCCCTTATATTTAAGGGGTCCGCCCTAGACTGGGCGCTCCCCATTTTGTCATTTTGTATAGGAAGAAATTTCTAGAACTTTCTAGCCGTTTTAGGTCCGAAAATTTAAATTTCAAAATCTTTATTTTGAATAAAATATTTCTTTTAATAGTAGAAAATGTTTTGTAATGTTTATAAAAATGTTTACAACATTTTATAAAAGTGTGAGGTTGAATAAAAATTTCCTTTGATCATAAAATGCATTAAGCATTTATTTATTTCTACCTTTGAAGGGATATAATTTTCGAAAGAAAAATTAACTATATATTACTTGTTTACGTTTAATTTTACATTGAACGTTTTTATATTTTGTGATTATCAAAACGTAAAGATGTGAAAAATATTGATAATGTTTTTAGGCATTATTTTTATCAACATGAGAGTCAAGAAGTTAGAGAAGAAAGGAGGGTCAAGAACTCACAAGCTCAAAAGATTATACAAGGTTGGTAGATCTATAAGAATAGTTTCCTCTGATGAGCTGTATTGGGTGATCAGGAGGATTGCAATTCCAAACAGGGAGGAAAATTGTATGACAGTGATAAAGATGATGCAGAGAATTACATTGGTTGATGAAACTCAAGTGAGGTATGGTGATGATATAATGTTAGGATATGAGTGATCTTATTGGTTGATGAAGTATTTGTTGCATGAACAACGGAGTTCCTGATAGTAAAGAAAGATGATGTTGATAAAAGTTAGTAATGCTGCTACATAGTTTAGTACTGCCAGTACTAATTCATGTTAGTGTTGCTTCAATAACTGATGTTGAAATTACATTGGCTCAAGCACTAGCAGAGTTGAAGAGTGCTAAACCTACAACAGCTGCTAGAACAAGACCCAGGGCTAAAGGGCTTGTTATTCATGAAGAGGAGCAAGCAACTACACCAATAGTTTCTTCATAACAACCATCACAGGAAAGATTAAAGGACAAGGGTTTTAAAGCAAAAATGGATTAAGTCCTGAACCTGTGAAGAAATTATTCAAAGAAATCTCAACCTCTCTCCATCAAGCTTGATGAGGAAGTGGCAGAAAGGTTACAAGCTGAATTTGATGAACAAGAAAGTATTGAAAGAGAGAAAGCTGAAGCCAACATTGCCTTGAAAGAAACATGGGATAATATACAGACAAAGATCGAGGTTGATTGCTTATTGGCTGAAAGACTTGCAAACAAGAGGAGACAAGAAGAGTTGACCATTGAAGAAAAGGCTAAATTGTTTCAACAACTCTTGGAGGAATGAAGGAAAAAAAAGAAACATTTACAGCAACAAGGGCAAAAGAAAAAAGGAACAGCCACCAACAACAGCTCAACAAAGGAGTATTGTATTACTTATTCTGAAAAAACATCGGAAGGATGGAAGTCTCCAAAGACTTGAAAACTAAGCCTTTTGAAAATATTCAAGAATTATTTGACAAAGCAAAGAAAAGGGTGAATACCTTTGTTGACTATAGAACTGAGTTGGTTAAAGGAAGTTCAAAGAAAGCTGATGCAGAGATAGCACAAGAGAACAGTTCAAAGAGAGCAGGAGATAAGCTGGAACAAGAAAGTATTAAGAAGCAAAAGGTGGATAAGGATAAAGAGACAGCAAAGCTTAAAAGTCTAATGCAAGTCATTCCAGATGAAGAAGAGGTTTCAAT
The DNA here is from genome assembly GCA_026074375.1 of Tanacetum coccineum. Classification (NCBI taxonomy): domain Eukaryota; kingdom Viridiplantae; phylum Streptophyta; class Magnoliopsida; order Asterales; family Asteraceae; genus Tanacetum; species Tanacetum coccineum. The sequence continues at coordinate 8,213 of BQNB010148800.1, read as the reverse complement.
TGATGTTATTCCTTTAGCTACTAAGCCTCCAACTATTGTTGACTGGAAGATCCATAAAGAAGGAAAGAACAAGTACTATCAAATAATAAGAGCTGATGGAAGTTCAAAGATGTACAGGGTCTTCAGTCTAATGCTTAAAAGTTTTGGCAGGCAAGATTTGGAAGATTTGTACAATCTGGTAAAAGCTAAATACTGATCAACAAGACCAGTGGAGCATTTGGATTTGATTTTATATGGAGATTTAAAGACAATGTTTGATCCACATGTTTAAGATCAAGAATGGAAAAATCAACATGATTACAAAGTATTGGATTGGAAGTTATATGATTCCTGTGGAGTTCATTCATTGAGGATGCAACATGTGTATATTCATATGCTGGTAGAAAAGAGATATCCCCTTACACCTGCTAAAATTACAAATATGCTGAACAAGAAGTTTCAAGCTGATCATTGGAATGAAAGTGTTCATCAGCTTACTTAAGCTCATCACAAAGCAGCTCAGAATCAATGAAAGTGTTTTGGAAGCATCCTCCTGGTGATTAATGAAGCTTTCAATGAAGAAACTTGAGATTTTGAAGAAAATATCAAGTTTAGGGGAGGATTGTTGGGATTAAAAGACTTCTTGATGATCTTAGAGTTACTGCTGTTAAGGTTTGTGTTACTGCTACTGAGCTAAAGTTAGTGTTGTTCATTAACTTTAATGAAAAATATGCTAAGTAGTTAGTACTGCTAGTTCATAGTTACTACTACTAGTGTAACTTAATACTGCTAGTGTATATTAGTACTGCTAGTTACTACTGTTAGTATATGTTAGTACTGCTAGAGTAAAGTTAGTACTGCTGGAGAAGATTGAAGAAAATATTCTAAGTAGTTACTACTGCTTGTACACAGTTAATGCTGCTGGTGTATAGGTTACTACTACCAGTGTTCAGAGTTAATGTTGCAAAAGTTACAACTGATGAAAAGATTAAGACTGCTAGAAGATTTTCTACTATCAGAGAAAGGATAAAGACTGCTCAAAAAAAAGATAAAGATTGCTTGAAGATCAAGATTACTTACGTGATAAGTATGAGTTATTTATAGAATAGATCATAGTGAATATTCTAAGTTTTAGGGAATTATTGTTAAATCCGACTAGGACTCCTTGGTGTATTAAAAGGAGGTTCTAGGGCATAGAGTTAGAGGTCAGTAACTATACATTGTCATCTAGAATTTGTAGCTTCAAGGTTTTGTAACCCTAATACTAGTTATAGTATTCGTATTAATATATTAAAGCTTTGTTTGTTAATCTATATCTTCATTAGAATTACCGTTCTATGCAATTCTTTTATTGATCAAAGATTAGGATTTCGGCATAATCTTTGTATATTTTAAAAAGTTTCTACATAGTTGTGTAGGATTTATTTGCATAATAAACCTTACACAACGCTAGGAATTCTAAGTTCATTTCAAGTGGGACCAACAATGGAGTCTTTTAGTAGAAAGATTAATGGCTTCAATGGGATCATTCAAGTAGGAGAAATAACTATTAGAGAGCTTTGGTAGAAGTTGGGAAATAGATCAAAAGAAAAAAGATGGCATTCAACTAATGTGATAAATTTGAAAAGCATCTAAAAGTTTAAACAAGCTCATAGAGTGTCAGATTATTGATAATTGCAAGAAATGTTTAGGCTATGAAAAGTATAATGCAGTTCCACCTCCCTACACAGGAAATTTCATGCCTCCAAAACCTGATTTTCTTTTACTAGTTTAGATGAGTTTGTTAATAAGCCTGTAGTGAGAACTGTAAAGCTTATGTCTAGTCAGACGAGCCAAGCAGTTAGGAAGAATGATGAGCCCCATTATTGAAGAATGAGGTGTCAGATAGTGAGGAAGAAGAAAATGTGTTTCAAACTAAAACTATGAAGAAAACAGTTAAGGCCTAGTATTGCTAAGATTTAGAGTTTTGTCAAACCTAAGCAAAGCAACAAGAGAAAACTGCTAGGAAAACTGTTAAACAAGTTGAGAAACATAGGCAAAACACTCACAGTCCAAGAGGAAATTAAAGAAATTGGAACAATATGATGTCTTAAAGACTAGGAAGCAATTTTAAGATGTTTAATAAGGCTTGTTATGTATGTGGAAGTTTTGATCATTTGTAAGTTGACTGCAATTACCATCATAAACAGTTTCAAAAACAAAGGATGGTAAAACCTGTATGGAACAATGCTTAAAGGGTGAATCATCAAAACTTTGCTAAAAAGACTCACCCCTATGCTAAAAAGAACATGGTTCCAAGAGCAGTACTAATGAAGTCTGGCTTAGTATCAATTAATACTGCTAGACAAGTTAATGCTGCTCATACAAAATCAACAGTGAATGCTACTAGACCAATGTCATATCTTTCTAAAAAGGCGCATTCAACTGTTAAGAGGCCCATTCATAATAATACAACATTTAAAAACAGTAATTTTAATCAGAGGGTTAATACTGTTAAGGATAAAAATGTTAAGGATAAAAATGTTAATACTGTTAGGCCAAAAGTAGTAGTTAATGATGTTATGAGAAATAATGTTAATGCTGTTAATGCCTCAGCTTGTTGGGTTTGGAAACCAAAGACTAAAGTTTTAGACCATGTTTCTAAACATAATAGTGCATCAATCACCCTAAAGAAGTTTGATTATATTGATGCACAAGGCAGATCTAAGTCAGTGGTGGCTTGGGTCCTTAAAATAAACTAATTTTCTTATCTAATGTGCAGGGCAATCCACAAATGGATTTACAGGATCAAGGAGTGATTGATAGTGGATGCTTAAGGCACATGACAGGGAACATGTCCTATCTTACAGACTATGAAGAGATTGATGGAGGATATGTTGCTTTTGGAGGGAACCCCAAAGGAGGGAAAATCACAAGAAAAGGTTACCATTAAAACTGGTAATTTAGATTTTGAAAATGTGTATTTTTTTAGAGAGTTGGTGAGAATAAAAACAGAAAGAGAGCTGTGTAAAAACAGACAGAGTGATTTGGTGAGAAAAAGAATTGAGAGAATTGGTGAGAATAAAAACAGAAAGAGAGCTGTGTGATATAAAAACAGACAGAGTGATTTGGTGAGAAAAAGAATTAAGAGAGTTGGTGAGAATAAAAACAGAAAGAGAGTTGTGTAAAAACAGACAGAGTGATTTGGTGAGAAAAAGAATTGAGAGAAGTGGTGAGTTGAAAAACAAAAAGAGAGTTGAATATATTAAAAACATACACAGTGTTTCGAATAGAATTGGAGTTAATACTGGTGACTCAAAGTTAATGCTACTAGGCATAAACTTACTGCTATTGGTGAAAGTTAATGCTACTAGGCATAAACTTACTACTGCTGGTGAAAGTTAATGCTGCTAGGCATAAACTTACTACTGCTGGTGAAAGTTAATGCTACTAGGCATAAACTTACTACTGCTGGTGAAAGTTAATGCTGCTAGGCATAAACTTACTACTGCTGGTGATGGTTAATGGTGTTGAGGGTATTTTCATAAATACTTTGATTAAGGGTTTCAATCACTCATTTAATTGATTTCTCTCTTTCATATACTCTTTAATCATAAACCCTAACTCAATTTTATCATCCATCATCAAAACCTAACACAATGACGACCCTAAGTTTGTTGATACTCACAACATGGTCGCGTTCTTGTCTAAACCCGCAAAAAGTAAAGGGTTTGAATAAATTGTGGATTTCTTGAATGCACACCCTATTAAGCATGCATTAACAGTTAATCCTACAATCTATACTTCGTGTATTGAACAATTCTGGGCTACTGTCAAGGCAAAAACTATCAATGGGGAAGTACTGTTACAAGCCCTAGTGGATGGGAAGAAGATAATCATAACTGAATCAACTATGAGAAGAGATCTTCAACTGGAAGATGCTGAAGGTGTTGATTGTCAACCCAATGCTACCATCTTTGAACAACTTGCATTAATGGGGGTATGAGCAGGTTTCACAAAAACTCACTTTCTATAAAGCATTCTTCTCCCAACAATGGAAATTCCTTATTCATACTGATTTAAAATGCTTAAGTCCAAAAACAACTGCATGGAATGAATTTAGTAGCGCTATGGCTTCTGCAATTATCTGCTTAGCTACAAACCAGAAGTTTAACTTTTCAAAGTTTATTTTTGAAAGTATGGTGAAGAACTTGGATAATGTGGGCAAATTTTTGATGTATCCAAGGTTTGTACAAGTCTTTTTGGATAAGCAACTGGAAGGGATGTCAAATCATAAGAGGATTTATGTTACACCCTCTCACACTAAGAAGATATTTAGGAATATAAAAAGGGTAGGGAAAGGATTTTCTGGTAGAGTCACACCCTTATTTCCAACCATGGTGGCACACAATCAAGAAGAAATGGGTGAAGGTTCAGTAATGCCAACTGATCCCCATCACACACCAACCATTATTCAACCATCAACATCTCAACCCCAAAAGACTCAAAAACCTAGGAGGTCAAAGAGAAAGGACACTGAGGTACCTCAGCCTAGTGGTCCTACAACCAATGTAGTAGATGAGGCTGTCAATGAGGAGATGGATGACAGTTTAGTGAGGGCTGCTGATAACTGACTATTTGGGGTCTGATTACGATTCAATTATAGTATAGTATAGTACGTATTCCAAGAGATTCAAATCGATTACTTTTATCCAAAATAAGATCAAAAATCCCTCGGGTCGTTCTCTCAACCAGGCGTGAATTTAAAAATCGAGTGTCGGTTTGGAAATTATGCTTGAATGATCAAAGATTTGATTTGGTTATCTATTTCTACAAATAAAATGCAAAAACAAGTAAAAGAAACCCTAAAACGAAAGCCATTTAAATTAAAACCTAAAACGGGAAACGAGAACGGGGTCTAAAAAAAACTAATTTATCAAAATTTAAACCTAAAATGATTTTTTAACTTTTAATTAACTCTAAGTGACTAAAAAGTAAGAATAAAGAAAACTAGACCAAAAAGGAAAGTATTTAAAGCTAAAAACGCAAAGAAAACGAGAACGGGGATTCAATCACGTTCTTTAAAAAACAAAAAAATTAAAATATTAACCCTACGGGTACAAATCTATTTTTCCTAGGTCCTACATGATAAAAGAAAATTTTAAAAAAAAGAATTATGTTTTTTTGACTTTTATTTTATTTAATATGAATTAAAAACTGTTTTAATGAAAATTAATTATTAAAAATAGCAAACTTAATGAGAAAAATAT
>BQNB010148799.1:0-16253 GCA_026074375.1 Tanacetum coccineum | reverse complement strand
GATGAGTGGATCTTGGATCTTGAAGATGGAGAGGATGAGGACCTCATGGATCTAGGGTTTTGTGTGTGTTTTTGAAAATTTAAGGCATAATAGCCTATTATTATGAGGGTGTTTGGCTTTGCGTTTCAGTGCAAATTATCTGATTATCGCGTTTCAAAAACGCAAATAATTCATTTGAAGTGATTGGCAAAGATAACCTGATAATTGATTTTTTACGTTTGTGTGTCTTCAACCCGTCAATCTATCTTTTTAACTTAACATATATAAATGCTTCCTAACTTATTCAATCGTCGTCAAATAAAAGGCGTACCCGAGCAACGCACGGGTGTTGCACTTGTTATTTTAGTTTTCGTTTAAAATATATAAAAAAGTGAGAAAAAGTGAAAAGGGACAAAAAGAAAAGTGAAGTGGAAAAGACAAAAAAATGTCTCAGGGGTTAATGGTGTAAGTGAAAAAAACAAAAAAAAAATCTCAGTAAAGTTACTGTTTTAAATTCAAAGTTAGGGACCAAAGGTGAAATAACGAAAATTTGAAATTACTAAAATGCTCATGGTTGAAAAGTCAAACTAACACCAGTTATGTGTAACGGCGTCGAGGAACCAAACGAGTAACAAAAATCGACTTTGGAGATTAACGACATCGAGCCCCGTTATCTAGGGACTGAATTCGTAATCGGGCCTCAGTTCAAGGGCGAACGGTGTAATTTACCCTAAAATCTAATTTAAATTACGATTAACAAATAACAATGAAGTTTAATACACGTTAAACTAGTGTAAAGTGATACTATGCCAAAAGTACACTAGCGTTTTTATAAGCTGCCTGAATTCTCGTTGACACATATTGATGAACTCGAAACAAAAACAATCAAGGGAATTGAGTTTGCATTCACGAGCCACGTGAACCTTAAGCTCCTCAGTTGGATATAAAACTAATTAACAGTATGATTTAAAAGTTGTTAGCATTTGAAAACATGTTGATCGACTTTAAGTAGTGTACCTATATTTGTTTATTCTAAACATGCCCATCATAATTGAAGACAAATCACACTCTCATCATGTTTTGTCTATAGATTGGACCAAACACAATAATGTAGTATTCATTTTAAGTCCATTTCATGAAAGATACGGTATAAATCTTGAGATGAGTAAAACTTATCAACAATTGACTCCGTGGCCCAATGGATAAGGCGCTGGTCTACGAAACCAGAGATTCTGGGTTCGATCCCCAGCGGAGTCGTTTTAAATTTTTTGTTTTTTTTTTTACTTCATTTTCTCTATAGCTTTTACTTAGAAATATGTTTTCTAAAATGATTCTCTGTTAGTAATACATTTTTCTTTCTGAGCTATTAAAAAGTCAAGTGCTGGTAAAATGTGTAAAATGTGTACACATTGTTTTAGAGCATCCGCACAAATTAGCAAACTTTTGCAGTACTGTAACCTTGATTGAAATATAAAGATGATACTCAGTCTGTGAGGCTGTAATTTTTATGTTTTGAAGCTCTGACAGTTTATGTTTCAGGTGTTAGGCTTGTGGTCTTTTGTAACTCGTTTTCATATATGTTTTCTATTCAGTGTGTTGTGTTGTGTTGGGTGGGTTTGAATGTCAGAGTTTACCTTGGTTTTATTAGATTTTATTTTCTCACATCTTTGTTGGTATTTATGACCGGCAGTGCCGATGAATGGGTGGTGCAAACGGTGCGACGGCGTCTGGCCTCCTTTTACCTTGGGGTCTCATTTTCTTTTGTATACTCCTACTATCTTAGTTTAGAATTATTTATCAAACATATGTTTACAAAAGCAGTTAATGGCCGGGCAATATACTATTAAATATATATTTATTAACTTTGACTACTGTCATTAAAAACTTTTAGTGGCCAACTAAAACCACGCTTAAGTCACGTATGCTATAGACCAATATAATCCGTTTGACATAGAGCTATTGGATCACACTACAAACTTTGATAGACCATTTTTTTTGTTTCCGAAGGGCCTTTTTTTTTGTTTAGCATCAGGCCACCGAAATCAATAAGCCGGCCCAGATGACCGGTTTAATGTTTTGTAAGCTGAAATTAGTTTGATCGCTAATATCATGTCAGTGGAACGAATTTCTAGCTATCTGATAGTCTTGTACATAATATTTATTCACCTTAGAAAAATGTATAGTGTTTGTAAAACATATTACCATGAAGATTATACAAAGTTGATTAAAAGTAGTTCCTTGTTTAATGTGCACATGAAATAATTGATGTGAATAGTGAATGTTGCTTTAAAGGACTGACAACGTACAGTTTTTAACTGTAGGGACTAATCTTGACATTTGTCGAATACCAGGGGAAATGTTATAAAAATCATTAATATGTAAAAACATAAAACTAAACAAGCGTGATTACCCGCGCGTTGCAGCGGGTCGTTAATTTTTTTTCGCGTAATCGGCCTCATGTTTAAATAGTTTGTTTTTTTTCTTATATGGGCTTATGTGTGAGGCTCATGTTTAAAGGTTTCTTTTTTTGGCTATACGGGTTTTTTTTAATATAATTTTATGGGAACATGGCGTTTTTTTATTGTATTCTGTGTGGGTTTATTTTTTCGGTCTCATGTTTAATAGTGCGGGTTAATTTTTGCGTTAAAATTTTATTTTTATTCTTTTCTATTTTTTATTTGTGCGGGTTTATTTTTTCGGTCTCATGTTTAATAGTTTGTTTTTTTACATATGGCTTATGTGTTGGGCCTCATGTCGCGGGTATTTTTTTATCTTAATAAGTCAATATTTTTGTAATTTTTTTTCTATTTTGTGCCGAGCGGTTTTTTTTACATTGCCTACAAAAAAAAAGCCAAATGGGTTGGCCCAAATTGGGAGCCCAAAGGGCCGAGCACTGTAGCGTGTGGAACAAAACTACGTCGTTTTATTCTACGCGAGGCATTATTATTTTTATTTTTTTTATTTTGTGCGGTTTTATTTTTTCGGCCTCATGTTTAATAGTTTGTTTTTTTTCTTATATGGGCTTATGTGTGGGGCTTATGTTTAAAGGTTTCTTTTTTTGGCTATACGGGTTTTTTTTCTGTAGTATTGGTACTTGTTGCTGTCTGTAGGGTTGTTCAAAGAGGAATTGAAGTCCATGACTTCCTTCATTTTTTCTTTTAATAGATTCTTGCATTCCTCTGAGATTTTGGTCATGCAAGAACCTATTTGTTCTTGGTTTTCTCTTTTCAATTGCCTCTGCAGGAACTCCAACTTTTGTTCCCTTCTCATTGGACCCCAGGTTTTGCTCTGATGCCATATATTGGGTAAGCCATAGGTGCTCGCTTTGAGCCTTGGCCATTTTGATGAGAGGGATTTGTGACTTGACATAGTTAGAACTTCTGTAAGAGGTGTTTGGATATAAAAGATGCAGTGAAACAATAGAACAGTAATATAACACTAACTTAATTTACTTTGAATTAATATTCGAATTTACATGTTCCTATCTATTTATAGGTTGTGAAAGGGTGTGATTACATTTGTGTCTGTTTGTGAAACGACACAACCCTTCACAAATAACCAACAAATAACTGTAATACCTAATAACTGTCATAACAATATTATTGGGTCGAATTTGTCACATATGACCCATACTTTCTAGTGCAGACATAAATATTAACTATCCTAAAGTCTGAATAACAAACATAAATATATTATAAAGTCTTTTGTAGTTCTGTAATCTTTCATCCTTGTGGTAGGCTTGAATCTTGTCTCTAACATTCTCCCTCCCAAGATGAAAGCATCATTTATGCAGACCTTCTATGTGATGACTGAAAAGTCATCATGACTTGAGCTTGAGGCAGTCTCTTCCTTGATTCTGGATGATGAGGGGACTGAGTAGAATCTCTGTTGATTCTCCAAGTGGTGTGTTTGGGTTGGTTCTGTTGGGTAGGTGGTGTCCTCCAATTTGACACCAAAGTGTTCAATCACTTCTTTTCCTTTAGGGGCTGCAGTCTTTGTCCAATTTGCACCATAAACACCATTCTTCAAGTGGTGTGTTCCAAGACATCCTGTGTCTATCTCTGCCATCTTTGCAGGTTCTAAAAGTGCACCAGTTTGTGCCTTTGAGGGTGCTCGTGCAGTTTTGAAGGTTGAAGTGAGAATTTCTAAGTAATTCATATAGCATTTCCTAATTTCTTCCCCAAACCCTTCTGGTAGTCCCATGATTTCTCCAATTTTGTCAAAAGTTTGACTAAAGTGTATGCTTAGGTATCCTCCCAGGTTTTCAATAAGTTTGTACAAGTCAAAAAGATGAATTTCCACACCATTAATAATTGGTGGGAGTGATCCGGGGAGAGACCTTTCTAAATAATGGTTAAAGAACCATTTGATCATTTTGTTAAACCTGTTCCTAAAGTAGTCCCATTCCTGACTAATAATATCATCATTTTTTTTATCAAATTAAGGAATGTAACAAAATCATTAAATGTTTGGACCTTGGTTGAATAGATACTGCCTTTTATCCTGACTTGGTCCTGTCCCATGCCTTCCTTCTTTTCTGTGATTGATTCAAAGTAATCCTGTATGTACTTGTTGTGCATCATCCTCATCCTATCTTCATCAAAATGAACAACCTTCTTGTCTTTGAACATAGGAACTATACTGCATCTGTTTCCTTCATAGCAAATTGTGAAGCCTTGTTTCTTCAGAAGTTCTTGTGAAAGAATGTTAAGGGTTACTTCTGGTGTGTAGCATACACCAGGAATGATTAACTTGTTCCTTCCTTGTTCTATAAGTATTTCTCCCATGCCATAAGAGAAGAGGAATTTTCTCTGATTTTCTAAGTTAGTCACAGTGAAGTTTTCCTTTATGTTACAAAAGAAGTCAAGTTTGTAACAAACATGTCTGTCCAATTTGTCACTAACATACCAAATCTCGTCCCAAGTAGTCAAGTCTGTGTCCTTGATCATGCTTGTGGTAGAGAAGTGTATGGTTTCAGGATAAGTGACCATGACAGTGGGTTTTGGGGCTTCTATTCCTTCCATCCTTGTTTTCTTATATTTTTTCTTGTTATTGGGGCAAAACTTGATAATATGCCCAAGTTCTTTGCACTTGAAACATCTGTAGTATTGGTACTTGTTGCTGTCTGTAGGGTTGTTCAAAGAGGAATTGAAGTCCATGACTTCCTTCATTTTTTCTTTTAATAGATTCTTGCATTCCTCTGAGATTTTGGTCATGCAAGAACCTATTTGTTCTTGGTTTTCTCTTTTCAATTGCCTCTGCAGGAACTCCAACTTTTGTTCCCTTCTCATTGGACCCCAGGTTTTGCTCTGATGCCATATATTGGGTAAGCCATAGGTGCTCGCTTTGAGCCTTGGCCATTTTGATGAGAGGGATTTGTGACTTGACATAGTTAGAACTTCTGTAAGAGGTGTTTGGATATAAAAGATGCAGTGAAACAATAAAACAGTAATATAACACTAACTTAATTTACTTTGAATTAATATTCGAATTTACATGTTCCTATCTATTTATAGGTTGTGAAAGGGTGTGATTACATTTGTGTCTGTTTGTGAAACGACACAACCCTTCACAAATAACCAACAAATAACTGTAATACCTAATAACTGTCATAACAATATTATTGGGTCGAATTTGTCACATATGACCCATACTTTCTAGTGCAGACATAAATATTAACTATCCTAAAGTCTGAATAACAAACATAAATATATTATAAAGTCTTTTGTAGTTCTGTAATCTTTCATCCTTGTGGTAGGCTTGAATCTTGTCTCTAACACAGTTATGCATGCATATAACATATATAGAGCACGCGTTCCTAATCAGAAAATAGTTGAGCTAGTATATTTTCACCATAAAATGTGATCCAAAGTTAGGTCACTTGTTATGGGACACAATACTTTCTCATAAGAAAAACTCTGCGCAGTTTGAAGTTTAATATGAACATATGATGCAATGAACACATACATGTTTATGTGCTCATTATGAATGAAAACTATTCAAACTGAGAGACCTCTAATTTGAAGACTTATATAGCAGGATTAAGTTTAAATCTGTCTTTTTCAATGCTTACTGAATATAAATGTAACCAGTGACAAAAATCTTCGTTAAATATTAGTGAAGAAATCCAGAAGCATGTGATATGATTAAGTTGATGATCCACACACCAATTCATGTAGTCATGTTGGTACATAGGGGTCATGTTCCAAAGGTGACGCGGCTTAAGTCTTCACTTAATTATGTTTTTAATTACTAATATTTTATTAATACATACATATTAAAAGGGGACTAATCAGTTATAGTACCCAAGCGGTCCAAACTACAACTATGATCGCTAGCAAACTATCTGCAAACAAAACATACATCGGATATAAAGAATTGAGAACACCAAAATCTAAAGCGTAATTTGTAAGGCCATACAGTGTTCAAACAAAACATACATTGTATATAGATTCCGTTTCTCTATCAACCTATATACTGAAGAACACTTGTTTAAATTCGCATTATCCTCAAAATCTATAGCGTAATTTGTAAGGCCATACAGTGTTCAAATTTGATGCATGTTTCATAACTTACTACACATTAATAGGATTTAGTTTGCTCTCCTTTGGTGATTTTTCTGTGTGATGAGATGGTCTATACCGGCACACTGGGGAATTATTCTTAGGGCTAATAGTCTAAAAAAGCATCGAAGTTGTCACATTTTTATTTTGTATGCTATCAACTTTTAATTTTTCTATAGAATTCAAACACTTTGTTAATCTTCCTATTGTAACCCAAAATCTGACGTGGCACTAGTTAATGACTTATGCTAACGGCCGTTTGCAACGAACGTTTGCATCGTTAGTCCTTTATACTAACGACCGTTTGATTTTTTATTTTTTTAAAGAGTAAACTACACCGTTCGTCCTTGCGCAAGGACGAACGGTGTAGCTTACTCTTTAAAAAAATAAAAAATCAAACGGTCGTTAGTATAAAGGACTAACGATGCAAACAACCGTTAGTATAAGTCATTAACTAGTGCCACGTCAGATTTAGGGTTACAATAGGAAGATTAGCAAAGTGTTTGAATTCTATAGAAAAATTATAAGTTGATAGCATACAAAAAGGAAAACGTGACAATTTCGATGTTTTTTTAGACCATTTGCCCTTATTCTTATTACTATATGTATGTTACTGATCATCTATTAAGAAAATTGTAAAAAATTTCCATTCAAGGTTTATCAGCTACCTAGGTAAACCGATACACACTAGCACTCGTCAACTATGAAAAATTTACATTTATGATCTAAGACCTGAATGAAACCAGAACATATGACTCAATTATTAAAAAAAAATGACTATTCAAGAATGCAAAGTACATGGACAAAAAAAAAAGAATGCAAAGTACATCATGATACCCTCTTATCATCTTGATCAACAGTTCATGAATTTTGGTGACCACTGATTTTAAAGAATGATCTTCTTGAAATCTTTGACTGGTAGTGATTGTCAACAGAAACTTGTATCGTGATTTGGTAAAGTTCTCAGAGATCATTCTTTGACATTATTCGAGTGCTAACAAAGTATCCAGGCACCATACAATACGACAAGTTTTGTGGGATCGATTATAGTCCTGTGCTGGTGTGGCACTTCTCTTAAAAAGCCAGTGTTCATGAGCTATGCTAGTTTAGCTTTCAAGATTGCACTATCTGAAATAGGCTATGTATTACTGTAACGTTTCATCTAAGTTGGTATATCTGAGACTGTTAACGTCCTACATTGTAAAAAAGTGATCAAAATTTGTGCTTTTATAGGCTATACTGGAGTGAATGCCATAGTGCCTTGAGAACAGAGTTTATGCTCTAAACCTACGCCTAAACCCAATCAAACCTAACTCAAGTAACCATTTATCGGTCTCATCACTGTTTCTCCCTCGTATAAAGTAAATAGAACCATAATGACATCTTCACTCTTTCAAACCAAATGAATAAAAATCACAAGCAATTGGGCGTGGATCAGATGCCACAGGTGAAAGAAGATCACCCTATCCGACTAAGCATGTATGACGCATTATCTGATTTCGTTCAAACTGGACTACACCGCTACTAGGCGTAGTTAAAACACGTTTATTACAAATGAACTGTGACCAAAGTTTTTTGGTGCATGACTGTCCCAAGATAAGTAGACCCATGTGAAAAACGTTACATTAAAACTTGCATTTCGTAACAATAACCATATACGTCATACAATATAAATACTTACTTTGTATCGTGTCCATATGAAGCAAATATACAACAGTGGATAATAGTATAATGGTACCTAAAGGCTCAAGCTGCATCTTTAAAACTCGAGAATTTATTTCCAGATATTGTTGTACAGCACAACAATGCATCTTCTGAATCCAAATAGCATCACTCAGTCGTTTCATTCACACCTACACGACCTTGAACATTAGAGGTTTATCTGAGAAGAAAGCATCCGAATTCCTGACCACGAGTTCATAAAGATCTCTCATAGATTCTTCAGTCAACACTGCGTGATGAGGGGTCATAACGACATTATCTAAGTGAAAAAGCTCTTCAGGGACATCAGGCTCGTTTTCATAAACATCCAAACCAGCACCAGCGATCTCTCCTTTTAGTAAACACTGAACCAAGTCTTTCTCATTGATGATTGCTCCACGGGCTATATTTACAATAATTCCATCCTTTCCTAATGCCAACATGACCCTTTTGTCAATCATGTGACGGGTTTGGTCCGTTAAGGCGCCACTAATAATAAGAATCTCACAGTTTGCTGTGAGTTCTTGTATATTAGGACAGAAAGGGTATGTTATATGTGGTTTTTTGTTTCTGGATGTGTATGAGATGGTACAGCCGAAGGCGCTAAGCCTCTTTGCAACCTCAAGGCCAATGCTTCCCATTCCAACAATCCCGACTCGTTTGCCATCCAACTGAATTCATAAATACCAATAGACCACAATTATTATCCATACATGCATATGAATTTTTGAAACACAAACTCACACACAGAGAACCTGGTGACCGAGAGGATAATCTCCTTTCTGATGCCACAGACCAGCCTTGACATACCGATTAGCAGCACCAACTCGTCTTAGCACATTAATCAGCAAACCTACAGCCATATCAGCAACATCCTCCGAGAAAATTGTGCCAGCATTAGCAACTTGGACTCCACGTCGTTTGCATTCATGGAGGTCAATATGGTTAACACCAGCACTGCTGGTCATGATAAAACGAAGCGCGGGCAGGACTTGCAAGATCTCAGTGGTAACAGGGCATGAAGCAGATATAAACACAGCTTGTACAGAACCCGCATGAGTAGAAAGGAACTTGAGGAGAGGAATAGAAGATTCCCATGGTTTGATCAGACAAAATTTCTCGGAAAACTGTCTCTCATAGGGTTTGAAAACGGATGGTGGCCCGAGAACCAAGAGATTTGGAAGGTCATCAGCTATCTTATCTTTTTGCAAAGGATCTTGTGTTGCCATATTTATAGCACTCGGGCCTGAACAAATTGAATTTAAATGTAATTAAAAAAATCTTAACTTTCAAGAATTAAAAGCATGAATATAGCATTCACATATAGTTACACGAGTAAAAAGTTCATGATACACTCTACCGTACAAAAATTTCTTACTCCAAAAAAGAGACCTGCACCTTGTAAAATTGTTTCTGCATAAAATACCAATGCGCTTTTGTCCTGTTTTAGTCAAGTCACTAAAAGATGGTTTTTGTGTCATATTCTAGTCAACTTGTAAGCCGTAATCTTAACATTTTCATACATATATTTAACATTTTTATCTAAAAAATTATCAATTTTGAAAGCAGGTTTTTATGTGTCATTTAGGTTGCAAAAAACCCATACGGGTCATAAAGCCATCTTTTAACGATCAGGATGAAAGTACAATGACAAAAAATACGAAAAATGAAGAAAAAAAAGTATGTTGATATTTCATACAAATAACCACATTGTAAAATGACCAAATCCCTAAATTTATTTCTTGGAACCACACCTACATGATGGTGTGAAAATTTTTTAGTAACTAGATTAAACTCAGGACATGAATACTTACTTTGACTAACCTGCTATCTAAACATTCTCAATTACATATGCCTATATCACAAAGTATAAAGACAAATATCTGAAATATGGTTAATATATTTAATTCGTATGCTATTGTTATGGTAATTGGAATGGGTTTGTAATCCCACCCTACTACCCATTTTCAGTTACTAAAGCTACCAACCAAACAACTAGAATGGAAATGAAAAGTCAATCCCTTCTACTCATACCCTCAAACCAAGCACCCCCTAAGGTATGTTTGGCGAAGATAGCGGTAGCAAGAAGTAGCAGGAGTAAGCAGTAGAGGAGAAGAGTAGCAAGTAACAATAGGCAGTATCATACAAACTATCATACGAAGCACTGTTTGTTTTGATAAAGTGATTTAATAGTCATAATTAATAAGTGGAAATGCTAGTTGCTCATAAATGGCTAGAAGTAGCATTTTTATTTGGAGCGTTTAGAACAAATAGGAATGCTAGTTGCTTGTTTCCACGCAACCATTTTGTGCAAAACGCTAACCACTAGTTGCTTGAAAACGCTCATAAACGCTTGCTACCAAACTTACCCTAAGTTTGTCATACAGATATCAATTTGCACCCTTCATGATCACTGGAATGTAAAAAACTTAGCATCAAAACATAGCTTTCTCTAAAAATGCAATTTTTTAACACACTTATAAACCAATACAACTAAACTTGAACCCAAACCCGGCTCCATTAGGATGGAGCATTTTTTTTACCACACTCACATTCCACTAGGATTTCCCTTTGCATAGTGGTTAGCATATAAACATAGTAACCATTTTAAAATCAAGAATGAAAACAAATAATACTAGAAAACATAGCAACAGTGAATTAATCATTCAATGGAGAAGGTACCTAGGAACAGTTTCAGCCAGTGGCTAGAAGTGGAACTAATTGCTGACCACAAGTACTACGATGAACTCTCCTTATCTTAGGAAATAAATATAATAACGGGATTTCGGGAGTCGAAGGGGGTTCGAATGGCTCATACAGGGATTTTGAATGGCTCATACCCGAAAGGCCGAAATCTTCATTTGAACAATTCGATCTAGAAAAACCTTTTACTTGAACTCCTTATCCCTCTGTATACCACCTTGTCCTCCCAAAGTCCCAACAAACTCGAAACTTTGTGATAACTTTTAAAAAAATGGTTATACCTTTATATACGAGCGAGGTATTAGGAGGTCGCGCGTTGCTTTGTGCTTAATATATATTTTCAAGACTATGCAAATAGACAAACGATAACTTATTTATACAGTAAGAAACTTATTTAAACAGTAAGAATTCTCGCTTAGATAAACAGAGTTTTCACAACCAAGCATTCATGTGATTTGAAGTACATAAAGCTGACTAAAATGCACGCCAAGAATATGATACCGTTGATGATCCCAGCTGAAGAGGCGCGAAACCTAGGTTAGACCACTTGATACGTCATTCATACCCACCATGTGTGGCAACAGTAGATACGAATGACATGTTAAGCCATTTAACCAACGCTTCACGCCTCTCAAGCTCTTTTTCAGTATTTTCTTATTCTTGGCCTAGCAAATTCCGTCCAATCGTCCGTCGTGGATTTTACTTTCAAACACGGCGGGCACGATTTCTGACTTCAAAACCACGATATAAGAAAGCTGTAAGGTCGTTGGGACGCAAGAAGTCGACATATCTTTTTTCCTATACACCAAGTTTGAAAACTCAGTTCTAGTCCGTTACCTTCTTCTCGTTCGTCTTACATTTTATCTCTTTCATGATGTCTTAATGGTTCTGAGTTAAAGATCCCGATATAAGGGTGCGTTTAGTTGGAGAACTTTTTCTTTAGTTTTGTGTTTTCACATTTGTTAAAAAAATGAGGAAAATTATTTTTCACAAAACATAGAAAACACATTCATATGATATTGTTTTCCATTCTCAAAAAAATAAGAGTGGTTACAAAGAAAACAAGGAAAACAAAAAAAATGTGTTTTGTAGTTTCTCTTGTTAAGTTAAGAAATGCACGTTTTGTGTTTTGTAAAAACTTTTGTTGGAAAACATTGATTTGAACGCGATCTCTGTTTCTCTTGTTTTCCACAAAACATTTTGTGGAAAACAAAGGTGTTTTTCCCCAACTAAACACATGTCCGTTTGTTTTTTTAGAGGTTTTACCACTTTATCTGCAAACCATGTCTGCAGAAGAAAAAGTACATCTAAAGTCTTCATCTACAAGGAAGAAAAATGTTTGTTTTTTGTGCTCTTGAAGTACTTCTTTCATTTTTTTTTTCACTAGAGAGTTTCGAGATTCGAGCATATAATTTTTTTTTGTCAAACGATAATACAATGTTGGAATGCAAAACATGTAATCGCTTAAAACGAAGTATCAAAGACAATCCATAATAGTTCAAAATACACCAAAAACTTAAAAATCCCAAAGCACATATATTATCAAAAATACTACGAGTAAATACATATATTATATGACCCGTTCAACCATTTTGCATCAATTGTTGTGCGTTAAATTAGTCATATACGTTTTCATACGTTTTTATCCGTTTTCTTACGTTTTTGTACGTTTTTATACGCTTTTTGAACGTTTTAATACGTTTTAATCCGTTTTATGGGTTTTTATACGTTTTTGTACATTTTTATATGTTTTTGTACTTATTCGTACGCTTTTGTACTTTTTTATACATTTTTTACGTTTTCACACGCTTTTATCCGTTTTAATCCATTGTATGCGAATTTTATACGTTTTCGAACGTTTTCGTATGGTTTTGTACGTTGCGTACCAGTTATTATACGTTTTCGTATGTTTTTGTACTTTTTGTACGTTTTCATATGGTTTCATACGTTTTCGTACTTTTTGTACGTTTTCATACGTTTTTTAACAAAGGAAAACGTATAATAACATTCAAAACTGTACAAAAATGTATAAGAACCTACAAAAACGTATAAAACCGCTAAAACGTACAGAACGTATAAAAGCGGATAAAGCCGGATGAAAAGTTATAAGAACGTATGAAAACGGATAAAGAAGTACGAAACGGTACGAAACTGTACCGAAACGTGCTAAAACGTACCGAAACGTGCGAAAACGTACCGAATGGATTAAAACGTACGGAAGATATAAAAACGGATAAAAGAGACGAAATCGTACAAAAACATAAGAAAACGTAGAAAACCGTTTAAAAACGGATAAAAACGTAAAAACATTCAAAAACGTCTAAAAAGTATGAAAACGTACACAATGAATCACTTCGGTATAAAACGTATAAAAACGTACAAAAACGGATAAAAACGTATAGAAGCCGGTTACACTCCAAGCTGTGATAAATAGCATGTGACTCGGTCTGAAGACATGTATGCCAAATTATCATCTGAATCGGAACACAGGAAACTCCCTGCTTCTTAATCAAAAACCTTGATACTGAGAAAAAGACGATTGTTTCAGTTAATCACCAAACTTCAAAGAACGAACAACAAACAAGGATTCAGTTTTATAGTAGTAGGTGAAGGTCATGAATGAAAAAGTGATTATGTGATTAAAGTAAGGGGAGGAATGGATAGTATGATCCCATGAACTGAATTAACATCAACTGACTAGATACAAATTGGTCAAAACAAGCCTAAAAATGACAAGATTAGAGATGATATAACAGAACTGACTGCCGAACGCGACTCAGTAAACACTAACAATAAAAAACGCTACAATTAAAGACCCAACACAGCGATGAAAAATAACATGTATCGGCAAGTCCCAAATCGTGATAAACGAATTCAAACTGTGATAAATAGCCTACCAATTCGTGTGCACACAATCGATATTATAGTCACAGAGAAAGTGGATAATAATACCACAAAAGAATCCATTTCAAGAAATCTGCTGCCTCCGAAGACGGTACTGTATAGAACTCTAAGGCATATATACGCAGCAATGTGTTCTGGATCCATATCCAAGGTTTTGCTGAGTTAATTCATGTCCTCACACTTGCATGACCTCGAACATCAGAGGTTTGTTTGTGAAGAAAGCATCCAAATTCCTGACTACAAGTTCATAAAGATCTCTCAAAGATTCTTCAGTCATCACTGCACGGTGAGGGGTCATAACGACATTATCTAATTGAAAAAACTCTTCAGGGACATGAGGCTCGTTTTCAAAAACATCCAAACCCGCACCAGCAATTTCCCCTTTGAGTAAACAATCCACCAATTCTTTCTCATTGATGATTGCTCCTCGTGCTACATTCACAATAATTCCATCATTTCCTAATGCCAACATTACCCTTTTATTAATCATGTGATGGGTTTGGTCTGTTAATGCACAGCAGAGAACGAGGACCTCACAGTTTGCTGCAAGTTCTTCAATATTGGAAAAGAAAGGGAATGTAACATGTGGTTTTTTGTTTCTGGAGGTGTATGAGATGATACAACCGAAGGCGTTGAGCCTCTTTGCAACATCAAGCCCAATTCTTCCCATTCCAACAATCCCGACTCGCTTACCACCCAGCTGAATTCATAAATACCAATAGCACAGAGTTATACAAACAAACATAAGCAGTACTCACATGTACATAAATATCTTAAGCACAGAACCTTGTGTCCAAGAGGATAATCTCCTTGCTGGTGCCACAGCCCAGCCTTAACGAACCGATTAGCAGCACTAACTCGCCTCAGCACATCAATCAACAAACCCACAGCCATATCAGCAACATCCTCCGAGAAAATTGTGCCAGCATTAGCAACTTTGATTCCACGGCGTTTGCACTCATGGAGATCAATATGGTCAAGACCAGCACTTGTGGTCATGATAAAACGAAGCTCAGGCAAGTTGTTCAGGATGTCAGAGGTAATAGGGCGCACAGCAGAAAAGAAGCCAGCTTGTACAGAGCCTGCGTGGGTTGAAAGAAATTGATGGAGAGGAACAGAAGATTCCCATGGTTTGAGGAAATGAAATTTCTCGGAAAATTGTCTCTCGTAGACTTTGACAACAGAATGTGGCCCGAGAACCAAGACAGTTGGAATGTAATCGGCTGTCTTCTCTTTTTGTGAAGATTCTTGTTTTGCCATGTTTTAAGTCTTCAACCTGCACAAACTGAAGTTAGTACAAATTTAAATAATAATAACACAGAGACAACTAAAAACATCGAAGATAAGAAGATTCCCATTCAGTTGAACAAGTAAATATGTACATCCCTAAATTATACGTTACTACCATACATACATGTTTATTCCGAGATTCAATTCCAAAGAATGGGCGGACATGAAGTCGGCGAAGTTTTTCGGTAACTCGTGTTAAGCTTAGGTCATCAATATATGTATAATGAAGATTCATTTAGTCAAAAAAAAAAAAAAACCACATTGACTAACCTACGCTTCAAACATGAAACCACAAAATCTTAACCAATTGTTACAGGACATTGACACATTTGTTAAGTTCTCATACCTCCTTTCCGCATCAGATTCCCACACAACCATTGAATACCTCCTTTAACAAACGTTTGGACAACAACGTTACATATATAAGGGTGTGTTTCACAATGATTAATAACCAGATAAGCAGTTTGGAGTAAAATTTTAATAAACAATCGCAAACATCCCGTAAGAGATAGTATAGAAGGTAGAAACAAGAATGTTAGTATATCACAAAAAAACAGTAAGTTTAACCTTACGCGCCTAACTTTTGTTTTTCAATACAAGGAACAGTAAACTAGACTAATATACAACATCCTATTTCCGATAAACCTTAACAATTAACATAATATAAATTGGAACTATAACCAGTTTAACTCCCAGCTTTTTGGATTCTTTATATCGCAGCTAGTTACAGTGACAGTGATTGATAATCGCTAGCTTCATTTATATAATGAGTTTAAATTTTGGAACATTGAACCTAATTATTATAATGAAAATTCAGAGCAAGCTAATTGAATCAGCTGAAGAACAATAGCAAGTGGATAACGAACCAGCAAAAAGCATTGATGGCTGGTGTGCGACGGTTGTGAAAAGGTCTTCTTTTCTTTTCCTTTCAAAGCCACTAATGCAACATAAATAATCTAGACTTGCAAGCTTTAATTTTTTTTAAATTAATTGGTTAAAAGTTAAAAGTGGATAATAATCTTAAGACGAAAATAGTAGGGTGAGCAGAAGAAACCGAAAAAACCGAAACCGAACCGAAAACCGAAAAAACCGACCGAAACTAGAAACCGATGG
>BQNB010148797.1:0-16253 GCA_026074375.1 Tanacetum coccineum | reverse complement strand
GTAGCTTCTTCAAGGTTCCCTTCAACCAATAATAAACTTAAAACTTCCTCTAATCCAAGAAACCAAGCCACTATTCCAAACGACAGGGTCACAGTGCAACAAGTTTAAGAGAGACAAGGGTAAAGTTATTATGGTACGAGTTGTAAGGGTAATGCTACCAGCTTTGGGGGAAACAATGCAAATGGACAGGCAAAGGTTGTTAAATGCTACAACTGTCAAGGTGAATGGCATATGGATAGGCAATGCACTTAGCCTAAGCGACCAAGGAATGCAGTATGGTATAAGGAGAAAGCAATGTTGGCTGAAGCTCAAGAAGCTGGACAAATTTTAGATGAAGAGCAATTAGCATTTCTTGCAAATCTAGGGATTCCAGACGGTTAAGTTGTTCAAACAATCATTCCAAACAATGCTGCTTTCCAGACTAAGGATCTTAATACTTATGAATCTGACTGTGATGATATCTCAAATGCAAAAGCGGTTCTCATGGCTAATATTTCAAACTATGGTTCTGATGTTATCTTAGAGGTACCTCATTCTGAAACCTATGATATGGAAAATCAAAGTGTGCATGCAATGTAGTATTTTGAACAAATACCAATTATGGATTTTACAGATGATGAGATACATAGTGATAGCAATATCATTTCGTATTCTCAATATTTGCAAGAAACACAACAGGCAATTGTTTAAGATACTAATTTGCAGGCACAACAAGATTCAATGATTTTATTTGTGATTGAACAAATGTCGAAACAAATGATTAATCATGTAAATAATTGAGAAAAGGCTAATAAGGAACAGAATAATGAATCAGTAACCGCTGAGCTTGAAAGATATAAAGAAAGAGTCAAAACTTTTAAACAACGTCTTAATATTGATTTAAGATGTCGTGAAAAAATGATTGATTCTCAAATGGATGATATGATTAAAGAGAAGCTTGCACTAAAAGAACAAGTTGACTCACTTGAGCAAAATATTTCTAAACAAATCAAAGAAAAGGAATCTTTATTGCAAACATTCACTGTTTTCAAAAACGAATCCAAAGAAAAAGAAAATAAATATATGGAAAATGAGATTGATTTGGAAAAGAAGATCAAGGAACTTGATAATATTATTTATAAAGTGGGTCAATCTGCTCAAACAGTGCACATGTTAACAAAGCCACAAGTTTTTATGATAATGCTCACAAACAAGCTCTAGGTTATCAAAATCCGTCTTATCTTAAGAAAGCTCAGCGAATAAAACCAACCTTGTATGATGGTATTGTTATTTCTGATAAACATGTTGCTATGCATGTGATTGATGATGAAGAGACATTGGTTTTGGAAGAAGAAAGTCTATCAAAAATGTCTAAAAAGAAAAGGATCCAGAGGCTATTAAACAAAACATTTCTCACAAACCTATTGATTATGAAAAATTAAATAGATTATCTAAAGATTTTGGGAAACATTTTACTCCACAACAAGAATTGTCGGCTGAACAAGCTTTCTGGTTTCGTATGTCCAATCCTACCATTGAATCTTCTGAAAAACCACCTGTCAAAATGGAAGTTCCCAGTTAACTACCTAAGGTGAGTTTGGTGAATGCAAGCCTTAAAAAGCTTAAATTCCACCTCTCCCAGTTTGACTCTATGGTGAAGAAGAGGACAACACCTAATGCTCATACATAAGGTGAATGGGGGTTTGAACATACAAAAGCTGTTTTTAACAATGAAATTATTCCATTTCTAAAATCTTTAAAAGACATCTTCAATGTGTTTGATAAAGATCTTCTAAATGAAATAATGGAAGTACAAACAGTTTTTGACCAAATGGATGTTGTTGTTCAACAGTCTTCAGTTGACAAACAATGTTTGGAAATTGCTAAGAAAGAATTACTTTTGGAAAATGATCGACTCTTACAACAAATCATGTCTCAAGATGTTCTTTTAACTGTGATGAATTCTATGTCTTTGATTGGTGAATCTGTGAATATGGATAGAAAGAGAAATGAATCTTGTGATAAGTGTTTCAATCTTGATGCTGAGCTTTTGAAATCACAAAATGCGCATAATGATCTTTTGAAAAGTTACTCACAACTTGAAAAACATTGTATTTCTCTTGAATTGTCAATACAACTTAATCAAGAAATTTTTCAAAAACATGAATCTTGTGATAATCAAAATGCTCTCGAAATTCCAATTTTTTTTGAAAATAATGATTTGAAAGCTCAGCTACAAGACAAAGACACTACCATTTGTAAGTTGAAGGAAATTATAAAATCAATGAGAGAAAAGTCCAAGGAAGAGAATGTCAATTATGATTATTGTGAAATAGAGACAAAAAATGTGGAACTGGAAAATAGTGTGGCAAAATTGCTTTCGGAAAACGAGCGTCTTTGTAAAGAAATTAATCATGTGAAACAGGTTTTTAAAGATCAGTTTGACTCAATCAAAAAGACACGTGTTCGTACTAAAGAACATAGTGACTCTTTAATTGATAAACTAAACTTAAAATTTGCTGAAACTAAGGATTTAAAAGCTCAAATTCAAGATAAGGTTTTTATGATAACATCATTGAAAAACGATTTATGAAAATTAAAAGGAAAAGAAACTGTTGATATTGTTGCACAAACACCATATGCCTACACTATTGTTCCAGGCATGTTCAAGCTAGACTTGGAACCTTTGGCTCCTAGGTTATTGCAAAATAGGGAAGCTCACATAGATTACCTTACGTACACTCAGGAACAAGCTGATATTCCTTAGGGAATAGTCGAATAAGCTAAAGCAAAATAGCCTTTAAATAATGAGTTAGACTTTGCCTGTAAGCATGCACATCGAATTCATGAGTTACTTGTATATGTTCAAGATGCATGCCTTAATGCGATTAAACTTAGTGCGAAAAAGGTTGTTGTCACACCCAAAACCAAGATCAAGAAAGTTAGGTTTGCTAAACCTCTCACATCCTCAAGCAACATTAAACATGTAGAGTCATCTACAACATCATATTTTAACACACCTGTGTTGTCTCCTACAAGATTGAAGTGTTCTACTAGTAATTACGGATCAAAGACTACAGGCAATAAAAGAATGATATGATCTCGCAAACATCAAGTAGGAACATGAAGAATAAAGTAGAAGCCCAACCTAGGAAAGTTAATAAAAATAATCATGTTGTTGAACCTATTCGTGATGTTAATGTTAAGCATTTAATGTTAAATGCAAATTCTGAACTTATTTATGCTACTTGTAATAAAAGTATGTTTGATGGTATTTATGATTTATGTCTTCTTGATTTTGTGAAAAATGTGAATGGCCGTTCTAAATCTGCTAAGAAAGCCTGTAGACACCAATCCAATCGTAGATTCCGACATGGTATAACGCTCGTTAACGATGATAGCTAGTCACCACCGAACGGGATGTCAATCCCAAAATAGACTATTTATAGTAACATTCGCGCTTACCCTCCAAGTGATTAACAAGTTCATGCAACCGAAGCTAATCCATAATCATAAAAGTAAAGCTAGTTGGTTGCGTTCCATAGTAAAAACATGTATTGTACTCATCGCAAGAAAAAGAACTATATAAATGAGTATGTAAACCAATTTGTAATCAACCATGTAAATGCATTTGTAAACAAGCATGTTCTCACCCCAAAAATATATGTAGAACAAGTAAAACATGGGGCTATAAACTCACCTCGATGTTGTAGAACAATCAGCAGAAATGCACATATTAAGCACAACACAAACGGAAACCGGAACGGCTCGACCAAGAAGTTGCGGTTTATCTTAACGGCTATGACCCACTAGCCTAGGATAATGTATTTGGGTTTTTCGATGGATAGTCACATCAACGTGACGCGACACGTTGATAAAATATTTAGATCTCAAGTTGTAATAGTTTGGTGGTTGGTTAAATAAAATAAATCAAAAAGTAAACGCAAAGTATGTAATATATTCAGTATATATTACATATGAAAAATGAACAAGCATATAATTCATATCGTGAATTATATAACAAAGACAAACAATCAAAAGAATAATTCGAAGTGTATATAATACACGGCGTGTATTATATATAAGAAAAATGACGAGAAAAATAAAATAGTCAAAGTATATAATACTTTGCAAGTATTATATAAGAAATGTGAGAAAAATAATTAAAACAACATAATTTGACACGTGTTCGGAAATCAACAAATAACTTAATAAAGAATTCTTGCATAAAAGTAAACACACGTTTTAAAGTCTCGAATTAGATAGATGACATGTTTAAAGTTTTTACAAAAGTTATTGTTTTGTCTATTAATCGGAAATTATAAAATAATATTTTATAATTTAGTATTTCGTTTCCTCGACGGGTTTTAGTTAAAATATTGTCTTATTTGTAAAAGTATAGTTTCTGCTTATTCACCGGGTTATTGTATAATTTCAATTTAATAAATCATAAGACTTTATATCTTCGTTCTTTTAACTCGTTTCAAAGATAATAGAATTTCTAGTGAAAATTACTAAGTATAGAAATTTTTAGAAATCTCGGCATGACCTTTTTGTTTATACGACGTTTCCCATATTTATAATTTCAATGTTTTCCTCTTAAACAATCAATTCATGTTGCAAATATTCGTGTATTTCAATATATATCTAGACTGGAACAAACAAATAACAAAACTAAGCAAAACCAAGCACACCCCTTATTGGGGTTGCTGTCCCAACGCACCCTTATGGCTGTTAAACAGCGAACCAAACACCCCTTATTGGCAAACAAAACACAAAAACAAAAATAACGATTAACACATTTATTTAACCATTTACCACCATTAGATCCGGTTTTATATTTATAAAATCTTACGATATATTTATTATTTGATATATATATACCAAGCACGCCCTAATAGTTTCTGTTAACCCAAACGCACCTCTTGGTGCTTTTTGCTAAACCAAACGCACCCTTATTGTGTATCTCTTAACCCAAACGCACCCCTTGGTGCTTCCTGCTAAACCAAACACACCCTTATTGCGTTTCTCTTAACCCAAACGCACCCCTCGGTGCTTCCTGCTAAACCAAACGAACCCTTGGTTCTGTTCTAAAAACCAAACGCACCCTATGGCGGTGATAAGAAAACCAAACGCACCCTTGTGTGGTTTAAGAAAACCCAACGCACCCTATGTGGTTTTTATAGCTAGACCAAGACACACCCTTTGTGGTGTTTCTATCAAAACAAACGCACCCTACGCTGGTGGTTTAAAACCACACACACCCTTGTGGTGGTTTAAAACCAAACGCACCCTTATGGAGATGGTGACGTGGCGATGGTGGCGTAGTTGCTATGATGGTGGTGGTGTTGTGCGGCTGTGGTGGTGATGATGATGACGAGGTGGTTGTCGTGGTGGTAGTGGAGATGATATTGATGGTGGGGTGCTCATGGTTGTGTGGAGGTTGCGGTGGGAGTGACGGCTGTGGTGGTGGTAGACTAAGGATCATCCTATAGCAAACGTGATCGGTGATCCTTCTCGCTCTGTCTCTATGAGAAAGAAACTCTAAATTGATGCCATGTGGTGTTATTTTGATGCCTTCCTAACTTCTGTAGAACCAAAGAACTTTAAACAAGCAATGACCGAACTGTCATGGATCGATGCAATGCAAGAAGAAATTCATAAATTTAAAAGGCTACAAGTTTGGGAATTGGTGTCGTGTCCCATAAAAAGTGTTATTGATCAAACTTAAATGGATTTATAAAGTCAAGACGAATAAATTTGGTGGGGTACTAAAGAATAAGGCTAGAGTAGTTGTACGTGATCGAAACTACCTTTTCGGGGGGTCTTAGTTGATCAAAATAAACAAGATGAATCATTGTGTAGTTTTAGTGAGAGAAAGTAAAGAGAGTGGGATGAATACAAAAAGAGAGAATATTAGATTGAAAGGAAAAATGGAAAAAAATACGAAATGAACATCCACCCACAACACCGTCTAAATCTGTTAATCACACAAGAGATCCCTCATGGATAGCCTTAGGGGTATTTATACTAAAACCAAAAAGAACACTATCTCTAATACATAAATGACCTCTGCGTGACAGCGCAGTGTCCAAAGCCTAGCCAATTCACGTGGACTACGCCACTCATAAAAATTGAGGCAACATAACCCTCCAAGATGGTCTAAAAAATGTCGGATAATTTTTTTGTTAAATGCTATATAGAGTGTAATAATGTATCGAAATAATAACGTTTATAGACTTTTTTATCTGTTCTATGTCATTTAATTTTACTAAAATGACATTTTATGCTCAAGACCATGTTATTATTTATGAGGTCAAACTCGATTAAACGTCGAAAATGCTTAACCATGACCCGAATCGCGGGTAACCGCCCACTTCGGCTACCCGCGTTGTACGATTCGATTTCAGGTAGTAAAATTAATTACCCACCCCGCGATAGATAGTTTAAATCTTTTTTTTGGGTAAAGGGTTACCCCGGTAAAGTATATTAAAACTAAAAAAGATTAAGTACAAATATAATGTGGCTGAAGTACCACATTAACCTCAAACTAAACAGCTTGATCAAACTAAATAGCTTGATAAACAATTAAAACTAGAGCTTATGACATGCCATAAACTCTTACAACTCTAGAGACAACTAATTAAAACTAGAACACATGAATCAACTAAACAAGCTAACCAGCAGCAGTCGTGAAAGATGAACTTCCACCAGCTTTTGTGTTTTGAATTAAGTTGGCCGATTCATCATGCACATTTTGAACATCTTCTTCATCATCTTCTTCTTCGTCATTTAAGGCATAAAAAGAATTAGACATGGAGGTATTATCTTTCTTAGAAGAATTACCAGTCGTCTTCAACATAGATGCCGATTAAGATGTATTACCCACATTAGTAACTCCCTTCTTTGGTGCACTTGTAGTCGTCTTTGGCTCATACATAACATTTTGTTTAATCGAAGGACCAGCAAACTGACCAACATTAGTAGACTTGGACTTACCTTTCCTCTTCTTTCATTTATACCCACCGTTTGGCAACCATCAATAGTCTACTCAACTGTAGGAGATAACGAATATAGCAGGTATAACAATAGGAGGGACACACCACCTTTTTAGGGCAATGGTCATGAACATGACCAAATTTTTTACATATATCACATCTGGGTGGCCTCCATTCATACTCAACATGGATGATTTCTTTTGTGAAACCATCCCCACAAAGAGATGGAATACCAATAGTAACAACATCCACGAGATCAGCCACTGAATTTACCTCAATTAAGCACCAAGAAAAACTACTCCTACCCCATGATTCATTACACATGAAGCTTGTGGATGAATGAAGCATAAAAGGTGATGCGTATTTTCATTTACCTCAATTAAGCACCAGAAAAACTACTCCTACCCCATGATTCATTACACATGAAGCTTGTGGATGAATGAAGCATAAAAGGTGATGCGTATTTTCATTTAAAATATATTTTTATCAAGTTTTAAATTTATAAAACTCGATTTACCTAATGACGCACTAACGGGCAAAGAACCCGATCGTGGGTAGTATAGAATGGTAAATCCGAAAGTCGACGCTAAGTGCTAAAAGCGACTAAATATGAGTTTAAATGGTTGTCATGTTTAAAAGATATTTGAATAATTAAATTATAAGAGAAGAAATGAGAAGAATGAAACTGGTTTTATCAATCCAAGGAAATGGTATAGTGGAAAACTACTAAGAAGATTAACCCATTTAACATAATTAAATATCCAAGATTGAATTATCTTGATATCAAGTGCAATTTCTAATTCTTGTTTTATTAGCGGGTTCTAAGGTCGATAGACTTGAATATACATATGCAGTCTATCCTATACTTCCTGCGATTCCTAATCAGTCCCAAATCATCAGGGAGGTAGGTTATCCAGGTTGTAGTGATTAATCACAACTATTCTCAAAACATATATAATAATCTATAAAGATTATTAACCCTCTTTGAAAGAGTTCATGTGCTTTTTAAGTATATAAAGTTATAAGTGCGGTGACCGGTCAGTTCTTACACCAAGTAAGGAGTTAGTGATCCTCCCTAGTACCCATTGGATCCTATATTGACAAGATAATCTAATAATGGGGCAAGCTAGGTCCAAACCACCTGTACTACCAAAACGCAAGGTTACGCGAAAGTCAAGGAATATCTAATGAAACAATAGTCAGACAAAGAGATCAAAAATAATTAACCAAGGAATAATTAATAAATTAAATGACAAGAGTAAAATTAAACATAATAAATATCAAGCATCAACAAATTAAGCCGAGACCAAATAAATTATTAAAAATAATTAATTGAAATCAAACTGTAATTGTTAAGAAATCATGTACAAATCATGCTGAAATAATGCTCCCGATCTTCTAGTTGGATCCCGTGACGAACCCCGAAGGATTCGCCATATACCTGAATCAAGCAGGCAAGATACCTGCTTATTCTTTTTCCTTCTTCAGTTGTGTTCTCCGAGAGAAAAACAAGAACATAATTAATTGATATCTCCATTGATTCTCCATGCGTCCCTTTTAAAAAAGTAAATGTCCAATGTGGCATACAGACGCTTTTCGGCCCCTTCATCTTCAGGAACTGTAATTAATTTATTATTGAAACCTTAACAACTTCAGCCCTTGTAATGAGTAATACTTTACGCCGTAATTGACTTGGTTACGACGTAACCTTACCGACGTGGTTATGGCGTAACCTTACCGACGTGGTTACGCCGTAAATTTTCTGACGTTACGCCGTAAACTTCTGACGCGGCTTTCCTTCTTTAAGTGATAAAATTGGTTACGGCGTAATTAATAATCACGTTGCGCCATAACCAAAAGTCAGCACAATATATTTATTCATAAATAAAAAGATTACTCCGGCGTAAACTATATGGGTCGTTGACGTCCCCGTAAATTCCCTCGTTATCACCGATCTTCGATAAAATAAATGATCTTCAAAAATCTTTCGTAATCAATGGTTTTCAATGACACGTAACTATTATTGTCGTTACGCCGTAACTTCTTCGTCAGCATAATTTCTCATGTAACAACCGGTTACGGCGTAATCATATTATCAATTACGCCGTAACTCTTGAATAATGCGGATTTTGATATAAAAAACCGTTTTTCCGCATCTTTTCCGTTCCATTGCCTAAATTACCTAAAATACAAAATATCAACGAATTAAGTACCAAAACGATATAAAGCAATGCAATAAATGTGGGAATTTGATATGAAAAAGTATTAAATATTTGATGTTATCAAATATCTCCCCACTTGACTTCTGCTTGCCTCGAAGTAAACCAGTAGAACATTTCATAAAAAATTTCTCGAAGAAATAACTTTAGAAATTATTATAAAAACACCTTATGCTAGAAACCATCAAAGCCGAACACCTCACAAAAAAGGGATAAAAAAGTCACTCAGCTCTCCACTAGTCTAAGTGTTTCATTTTCGGGGTGATCGCTCAATTAGACAATCATAACATGTATTCTATCATAAGCTTAGAAAGTACACAAATCTGCACCAGTTAGAATTAGGGTCTAAATAATTCTCGAAGGCAACAAGGGTATTATGATTTTAAAGGGTAATAAAGGGATTATGATAGACATGGGATACGCATTTAATGGTTGTTAATACGAACACAAAACAAATAGTCTAAATATATCTAAGGTTGTTATAACTAATCACTGTCCATCCATGGGTCCAAGAGTCTAAGTCCGAAAATCAAATCTTTAATAATGGGCTACTAACTCCATTCTTCATGAATATTGGGATGACTTGGTGTAATAATGGGCTACTAGCTCTATTTTTATTTTTATTTTGCACCATCTTTACAATTTTTTAGCACATGGGTGGCTTTATGTTTCACCATCTTTTCTTCACTTTCTTCATGATAAATATGCAAATGTTACAGGAGTTTATATTTTTAATTATTGCCCCTACAACATCTGATATTATACGCACATCCCCCCACTTAAGATAAACAATGCCGAACGTAGTGATAAGGGGGTCTTTATAGATCATAACTGATTGGTCTTCACGAATGTCATAATCCTTCGTTCCTTCCCATTCCTCTTGAACCAAGGACTTAAGTAGCCAGATTTTTCAAGACACAAATAAAATAAAGACTACAGGGTGGGCTAAAGTTGAAATGGTGTACACGAAAACTTATAGAGTAGGGAGAAACATAGCTTGGTATGTAACAAGGGATCTAGGTGTATCTTGCACTAAAAATGAGTTCAACAAAATGGATTTAATTACGGGAGGACGACAAGTTAGTGTAACAATCGATAAACACAAACATATAGCTAATTAGTGATTTCTAAGTGGTTGCCTCTTACACTATCTATTCTTGCAAATCAATTAGGTCTTGAAATGAAAGTACATGCCACGTTCAAAAGTCTACAATATTACCATCGACACTAAATATTTTGGTGATTTTTGCATAAATATGATAAACAACGTAATTTAGCTTAAATCACACCAAAGTAATAATTAACGTGTTACTGGCAATCGGAAAAAAAAAACTTCTATTTATTTAAGAAAAATTTTGAGTCAAAAATTTTAAAAATGTGGCATAATTTTCAAAGAAAACTAGAAAATCGAAGGCAAATGATAATTCTACTCCCATCCCCCCACTTGATTTGTACAATGTCCCTATTGTACATTCAAAAAATGAAGATTAAAGATAAGAGTAGAATTAGAACGAAAGACTCCCCTGGATTTGCTCAGAAATATAAAGAGACAGCATGCTCTAAGCCATGCTCCAAGTCTGCTTCTTTGAGCACTTCCACCAACGTCTCAGGCAACTTCAATCATCCTGTAAACATCTGACTAGACCGGTTTGGGATGCTTTCTTGCAGCTTGTTTAGCATCCTAGCACCACATCCTGTGCATTACCTGTATAACTGCAAGAAAGACTAATACCAAAAGCATAAACCAGGATAGAAAGCACCAAATAGCACAAAATATACAAAACTTTAAAAATAAACCATACTCACTTTCGTAGGAATCACGGTTGCATTTAGCGTATGCAACAAGCCTTTTAAACCACTTGGTGGCCCAAGTGGACGAGTGAAGTCTCGTGAGGGTTTCCAAAGAACATACCCACAAAGTTCATTTACCAATATACACGGTTTTGTAAAATTTCAAACGATTTAATGATTTGCGGGAAGTGATTACGGCGTAACCATAGATAGGGTTATGCCGTAATTATGTAAATGACTATTTTGAAAATGTTGGATTAAGTTTAGTTACAGCGTAATCATGGAAAAGATTACGCAGTAAGCCCAATGATTATGGCGTAACTGTGATGGTTACGCCGTAATTGCTACAATCGGCAACAACTCTACCACACAATTATAAGGCAAAGAGACTTCAAATTCTGTCTCCTCGCTGTAATACCCCTGCAAAACCAAGTAAGGAACATACAAACCAACTAATATGCAAAAATTAAAGTGAAATAAGACAAAGCAAAATTTTAAAGATAGGCATGGGGTGCCTCCCATGAAGCGCTTGTTTTTGTTTAGTCCTCATAGCTTGGACTCCACCCTTAGTTTACTAGGTAACCTGTGTAATCCCCTCACTTGGGATCAAGTAAGGTTGGAAATAAAAAAAGCCCCAATAGACACCCTTGAGGGTGTAAGTAAGCTACATGATAGGAAATGGATGAATAGAAATCATACCTTTCTAGGAGATATAAATGTCCCTATCATACCCTTACATGGTTTAAGAGGACGTTTAATACACTCCATATAAAGGGACTCATTAAGTTGGAGTATAATGAAAGGCTCGGTAATAATGATAACTGAATGCACCTGAATTTCCGTAAAATTTGATTGAGGTCTCATAGCTAGAAGTCTTTCAAGTTCTTCTAGATCCTTAGTAGGATTAAAATCAGTCTCCTCGTCAATCGTGGCTACATTCAAGATCTCGTCACCAAATTCATTCCGAAAAAGTATCACCCAAAAATAAGATAACACAGTAGCCGTTGTTATATAATCATCATAGGTATTGTCGAGTGAATGGGTTCTGGGATCAAAGGTTGTACTATTTCGTCTATTTCATTAGGGACGTTAAAAAATTTCCTAATCCGTTCTACGTCCTCGACCGTAATATCCCACATATCAAAAGTATCCCCATCATCACTATCTTCCTCCTGATCCTCCTCCGAATTATCATCCCTTTCCAAAAACTATCCTGAATATACCCATGACCCCCATTCCACTTTTATGTTTTTAGCACATGTTCTAAATGAAGTCATCCAAGATTTCAATCAAAGTCAGAAGCCTTAGAGTTAGGTGTGTGTTGTGGTGAGCGAAAAATTGGAGTGTGAAACCAATGAGTGATTACTGAGTGGATTCATTTCCTAAGCCTTGTTTCGCAACGTATAGATTATATTCAGCGATAGTCATGTTTTCTATGTCAACATCATTGCTTACCATGGTAGATACTAAATAATTCTTAGGATAGGGTTGAACAGGTGGAGTAGGTAAGTAATGAGAATACGGATAATAAAAAGTATTACTCTTATTCCGGTGAAAAGAGTTAAAATCCGTCTCATCATAATGTGTTGGACTTCTTCTGGATCGAACATCATCCCATAATCTCCTTCCTTTCGCAGCTTCATACTCAAGGTACTCGCATATCGTCATGTTCTTAAAGTCGGGCTTCATTTCCATGTTTCCTGAAAATCAAACAAGAGATAACAGTAGATTATGCTATTACAAGGAAACAAATACTAAAATAAAATAAAATAAAAAACTCAAATCTAAAACCTAATTAGCTCCCTGGCAACGGCGCCAAAAACTTGATTGCGTATTTTCTTTTAAAATATATTTTAATCAAGTTTTAAATTTATAAAACTTGATCTACCTAACGACGCATTAACGGGCAGAGAACCAGATCGTCAACGGGAATTTATTCTCGGGCATGGTCTACTTTATGACCATGCAAAGGCTTGTGTTTACTTTGCAACACAACCCGTGCTTCCTTTATACAAATTAATGTACGTGTCAGTGCATTTCTTTGTTAAAATAAGAGAAATCTTATTTTCATGGTGTTGATTTTTATAAAAATATAATTATCTATCGGTTTCATCTAAAAATTATTTTTCTAAGACAATTATGATCTATCAAATAATGACTATATCTCTTTCAATAGAAAACGGGTCATTATTTGAGGGGGAGAAACTGTCAAATTATCTTCTTTATAATTAATCAAGTGATAATCAGAAACGGTTTTAAACAATAACGAGTGAATAATTAAAGGGGAGTTAATTAATTTTAACTTAATTAAGCCTTAATTGTTATGTGTTTAATCCTTTAGGGGTGTTATGGCAAAATGTAAGACTTATTCTTGATAACTAAACCTTAGGGACTAGTGTTGCCAATTAGGAAACTAATTTAAGTCTTAGGATAAGTTTATTAGGGAAATAGAATCTTAGTAAACCTTAGAGGGCATTTATGCCAAAACCCAAAAGTTTTAAACATAAACACCCCTACCGTCTCTTTTCTATAACACGACTCAAATAAAAACCCCTCCACCATTGCTGATTTTGAAAAACCTCTAAGAACTCGTTCAACCTTCGTTTAATCAAAAGGTATACGTATATTAATGCTTAAAACACCTATTAATAGGGCTTAATCATGGTAATATACTCAAAAACCCTAAAAAGTTGATTAAAATTTTGTCACCTTAAAAAGTGGATGAAATCTTGAATTGATTGAGGGGTTTTGGTCCTATAGGGTTCTAGAATGTGTACCTATAACATATTTTAATGGGAATAACATATGGGTGCGTTTTAGGTGATTCTTGATTGTGAACAAATGGGTTATGGTCAAGAACTTGTAAATGATAGTGGGATTGCATTTAAGAATGATATAATATGAATTTGTGAGTGTTTGCTTGAGTTTAAACATGTCTTAACTACAAAAAATTTGGTTCTTTGGGTTGTTCGTGTACTTTCGAGTCGAACAAGTCAAAAGTTATGATTTCTATGGTTAGTTCATGTTATAAATGGTTCCTTGAGTTTCCTAGTTGCTATATGATCATGTTGTGATGGATATTGATGCTTGAAAAGGTGTAAAATTGTTGGTATTATTTTCCCTTAGGCGAGTTATACACTCTTACTTAGGCAAACAATACATGTTTGGCTAGGAAAATACTTCATCGTTAGGCGAACTATACACTCGTCCTTAGGCGAATTATACATCATAAGCTTAGGCGAATTATACGCCATAGCTTAGGCGAGTTATACGCCCAAGCTTAGGTGAATTATACACCTTAAGTTAGGCGGATTATTAGCTTTGAACGTAGACGAATAATACGCGTATACTTAGGCGAATAATACGCATTCACTCAGGCGTATAAATTGCGTAAATTTAGGCGAATAATACGCATTATTAGGCGAATAATACACATTTGAACTAGGCTACACTTATCTTTTATCTTGGTAATCGAATCTAGTAAATCATTCTAAGTCTAATTTCTCCTTAAAATTGTCACATAGTGATTAATTTAGGACTAGTTTTTCCTTAGAAATCTTTTGTGATTGCCTTTTGATGTGGGGTCTCGTAAAGATTTCTACATGAAGTTTTACAACTCCCTAGGCGGTGCACCTAATCCTTGTAGTGTAGTATAGGCAAGGCTCGGGGTTGTTATCGTTCACTCGGGGAATAGGTTGGGAAGGCTTGATCACGGCCTAACAGAATTCTAAGGGTTGAGGGAAGATTCTTTTTGTGTTTTTATGTTTATAGGAAAGCAGTAAAATCATATAATTGGAAATATGGTTTTGTAACATCCCGCTCTGATAAAGAAACCAAGAGTCACATTATGGTGTCATATCAGAACATATAAACGCAAGCGGAAGACTTTATTAAATAAAAATACTAAGTCATGAAACAAATGACTTCCAAAAGTATTAAATTCAAACAAACACTAAATGAAAAGAGATCTTCCAACGAAATAAGTCTTAAACATAAATCTAAACAAAGGAATCTATCAAGGGTCGGTCCTCTAAGAGCTTCCTACTCTCAACACTTAAATCCGAGCTTCCCGCATATTACCTGCCGCAGGAAAAGAAAATGCGGCTGAGCTAACGCTTAGTGAACAGATATAATAATAATGAGGGAAAAAGACAAAAGAATGAATGAAACGAATCACGAGAACCTACTAAACAAATATCATACGAAATATGAATCAAATGAATAGGAATCAAGAACAACAAAGGAATGCCCACGAGCTCAGATAAATGTCTAAACATGATACATGAATAGACCCTAAACAGATTTAATCAAATAGTCACATAATCAAATGTACACAGGTATGCATTCCCTGATGTACCAAATGTGATATGGGGTGTATAGCACACACACAACCATTCACCTGAACTGAATAGAACAAAGTGAAGAATACTAGTAATCTATGATAAACAATCAAGAACTAGAGAGAGAGTGAGTGGAAGGAAGGTTTTGTTTCTAGAGAGAGAAAGTAAGAAAACATGAAATGCATATATGAAAAGTGAAATACAAAAACTAACCAACCACCTCTCCAAGGCATAGAGAGGTGTATATATAGTTCTATGATGGCCGGCCATAGGCCTTAACGGGCTTTCCATAGGCCTTGGGCCAGACTAGCTTCCTAGACTAATCATATAACAAACTACAGGCTAAGACTATTACAACTTGGATGTGACCTATACTTTTCTTGTTTCCAACAATCTCCCCCTAAGGGAGGTCACTCCATCTTACAAAATTTAAACCTAGCATACTATGCTATATCTCTTAGTCTTCAACTCGTAAACTTGACTTTCTCGATTTTCCCTTGTGAATATGTTGTAGTAATCTTTGACTCTAGGCTTGAGCTTGTTCCTTTATCTTTACATGTAAGTAGAGATGTGATCTTGAGTACTGTGAGATCATCAACCAAGCATAATCTCGTTTCGCCATCTTGTTACTTTGTCATCTTGTCATCTTGTGTCTTCTAGACTGACATGCTCATACCTTTCTTGATATGTTGACTTGGAAAGCTTTAATATTGCACCTTTCTTGAAATTATTTAACTTTAACACTTCGTCACTTCGAGAAAGACGTTCGGTATCAGAGTGACGGAAACTTCTTTGAAGTTCTTTGACTTTAATACTTCGTCACTTCAAAAAAGATGTACGGTATCAGAGTAACGGAATCTTCTTTGAAATTATTTGACTTTAATACTTTGTCACTTCAAGAAAGACATATGGTATCAGTGTAGCGG
>BQNB010148796.1:0-16253 GCA_026074375.1 Tanacetum coccineum | reverse complement strand
CATTTCACACCAAATCCAAACTTATCTAACACATCGTCTAAGAAATCCCATCGAACAGAGTCATACGCTTTCTCGAAATCAACCTTAAAAATGAGCGCATGTTTCCTCTTTTTTCGACACCATTGAAGAACCTCGTTAAGAATAAAAGGCCCATCCAAAATATTAGTAAATTCAAAATATTAGTAAATTCAAGTACAAATCTCAAATATTAGAAAATCCTCAAAACACTTCAAAAAAAACTCGCCACACCTTACGCCTTTTCACGCCTCAACTCACGCCACACCTAGAGTCGACGCCTTGGTCTATGTAGGATCCCTAGATCATTCCTTGTATTAAGCACAAGATCAATGGCACAAAAGATTAAACATTAAGAACTTTTGATTGAAAAAGAAACAAAAAAGTTGCTACAAACCCTTAAGATGATAAATAATATAATGGAGAAGCTAACCTAATTTTTGACTAAACTAGGTCTATTTATACTAAAAGGATTTGTCTTTTAGGGCTTTCTATTTGGGCTTTTTACATCTTGGCCCTTATACATAATAAACATTAAATAACACTGACTTTTCGAGCTAGACTTTTGTCTTGCATCTTTGAGTGACCGAAGCTTCTTTGTTCGGGTCCAATTATGTGAACCTAACAGTTCCTGGCCAAGTCAGCCGAAAGGGCTCTCCCTTTCTTTAACACCCTCAAAAATATAACAAAGGAAAACAAACATGAGTACCGATGGACCCCGGTGGCGGAAGAGGCTTTTCAGCAGATGAAGGGGTTGATAATATCCCTTCCATCATTAACACCGCCCTTTCCGAAGGAGACACTGTATGCATACCTAGCAGTGGCAAATGAGGCTGTCTCAGCAGTACTGCTGACAGATCGAAACGGAAGGCAATGCCCAGTCCAGTATGTGAGCAGAACGCTGAATGATGCCGAAAAGAATTATTCCCCTCTGGAAAAACTGGCCCTTTCTTTAGTTAACATGACGAGGAGGTTAAGAAGGTACTTTGAAGCTCATCCTGTCAAGGTCATTACGGACCAACCCATAAAAAATATACTTAGCAGAACAGAAGCCTCAGGAAAGTTGGCCAAGTACGCTGTGGAGATAGGGACATACAAAATTTCGTTCCTACCCAGGAATGCTATAAAAGGCCAAGTCCTGGCAGATTTCCTGTCCGATGCTCCGGATGGAGAGGCAGAAGAAGAGTACTTTCGAATGCCTGAAGTACCACCTGAGGTAGACGACACTGAAGTCTGGACGCTCTTCACGGATGGGGCGGCCAGTCTGAAGGGCTCAGGAGCAGGTCTCGTGCTAATTGGACCTAGTGGTTTGGAGTATACTTATGCTCTTCGGTTAACATTTGTCAGTACCAACAATGAAGCAGAGTACGAAGCCCTCCTCGCAGGGTTACGCATTGCAAGAAAGATGAAGGTGTCAAGCATAGAGGTGAGGTAACTCCAAATTGTTGCCAATCAAATCAATATGGCATACGAACTACAAAGATCCATTGATAAGTATTTGGCCAAAGCCAAGAGTTTCATCTCAGACTTCAAGACATTTTTTTCCATTGAGAACATACCGAAAAATAATCAGAAGGCGGATATTTTTAGCAACTGACCACAGTCCCTTTTCAGCCCCTCACACCAAAGGAGACTTCTAGTTGAAAGTCTCATGAACGATCAACCGAACGTCTAAAGAGTGCAAGCCAATTGTGGAAGAAGAAGGGGAGAATTGGATGACTCCCATCATTAACTACTTGGAAGAAGGAATAGTCCCTTCGGACAAAAATGAAGCACAATCCCTACGTTCTAAGATAAGCCAATATGTGTTAGAGTCAGGAGTACTGTTCAAGAAAGGATACTTAGTCCCGATGTTGAGGTGTGTGGGTCCTTTACAAGCAAACTATGTAATCCGGGAAATCCACATGGGATCTTGTGGAATGCACATAGGCCCAAGAGCATGCGTCAGGAAAGCAATGCGGCAAGCTATTTACTGGCCCCATGCATGCTGATGCTAAAGAAGAGGTAGATAAATGTGACTCATGCCAAATTCATTCCCCGATTCCAAGACTCCCCAAGACACACATGACATCCATCATGGCCCCTTGGCCCTTTTATCAATGGGGGATGGACACCAGGACACGGGCCATTGACACCAGCCAAGGAGGAGCCAAGTTTTTATTGTAGGCAATTAGACTAGTCCATCACTAAGTGATAGAAACAAAGCCTCTAGTCAAGATAACAGGGAAAAGGTGATGCCGCTTTGTTATGGGCAACATCATTTGCAGGTTTGGCCTCCCAAGGATAAATTATCACAGACAATGGAGCACAGTTGGTAAATGAGCCATTCAAAGGGTGTGCCCCAGATTCAAGATCCCAACAGATGACACCTCAGTATCCCACTCCTCAAGCCAATGGTTTAGTTGAAGAGGCAATAGAAGCCTCATGGAATGAATCAGAACCAGGCAAGGAAAGGAAAGACCGGTTGGGTAGACGGACTACCCAAGTAGTGGAAATGGGCTCACAGGACCCAATAATCAAACAAAGCAATGGTGAAACTCCTTTCAGTTTAACCTATGGAAGTGAAGCGGTCATCCCGGCCGAGATAGGAATCCCATCTTATCGAACCTTAATGATACGGGAGGAATACAATGAGGAGGAGCAGCGTTTGAATTTAGATTTGTTGCAGGAAAGAAGAGAAGCAGTTGCCATACGTGAGGCCAAATACAAAACAAAGATGGAACAGTACTATAACAAGAGGGTCCGCCCAGCTGGTTTTAGGCCAGGAGAGTTTGTGTATCGAAGGAATGAAGCAAGCAGGATGGAGAATGAAGGAAAGTTGGGACCAAATTGGGAAGGCCCATATAGAGTCACAAACATCTGAGAATGGCTCTACAAAGCTGCAGACAAAGGAGACAGGTGGCCCCTCGAACCTGCACACATTAATTTTACGCAAATGCTACTTGTAGGATTTATTGTTTTAAGAATTATGTATTTGCGAATGCTAATTAATTAATATTATAGCCTTTCCTCCTAGTTCAAAAGGAGAAGGCAATTTTCTAATACTATTGTTCCAATGATGGGACAGACGGATCGCTACCTCCGGACAAAATAAACCCCACAAACAACTAAGGTCACAGGTACAAATATAAGGAAGGGCCACAGCCCTACCGACAAAATAAACCCCACAGACAACTAAGTCACAGGGTAAGAATGATAGGAAAGGTCCCCAGCCCCTCCGGACAAAATTAACCCACAACAACTAAGCGTAGTCACAGGGTAAAAAATATAAGGGAAGGCACAACCCTCCAGACAAAATAAACCCCACAGAACACTAAGTGCAAGGGTAAAAATGATAAGGAAGGGCACAACCCCTCCGGACAAAATAAACCCCACAGACAACTAAGTCACAGGGTAAAAATGATAAGGAAGGGCACAGCCCCTCCGGACAAAATAAACCCCACAGACAACTAAGTCACAGGGTAAAAATGATAAGGAAGGGCACAGCCCCTCCGGACAAAATAAACCCCACAGACAACTAAGTCACAGGGTAAAAATGATAAGGAAGGGCACAGCCCCTCCGGACAAAATAAACCCCACAGACAACTAAGTCACAGGGTAAAAATGATAAGGAAGGGCAAAGCCTCCTCGGACGAAGTGACCCCACGGTATCTAAATCTATATGAGAGGCAACCCATTCGAATACAAGTGGAACAAGCAGATAAGTGAAGAAAGCAATTGCGACAAAGGCAAATTTACAACGGCACCAAAATAAGTTAAAATTATATCAGGGCCAAAAAGGGACATTCGTTCAAGGTTACAAACAATTCAAAATAAGACCTATTTATTACAAATTACAAAAGCTAAGTCTTCTTTGATGGAGGAGCTTTGGAACCTCCGGAAGCATGCTTGGAAGCAGGATCTTGAAGAGAGGGACCAGTCTTTGACCTTGAAAACTCTTTAGAGGCTATGTCTTTTGAACCGGCCACCTCCGCAGCCCTAACAAGTTTGGGGGCAAAGGCAATACCTCCGGAACCAGTCTTGGGAGCATCCTTGGGAGGAGGGGCAGGATGAAGTTTTAAGAGATCTTGCACTGGCTTCTCAGAGAGGTGAGAGATACGATCCACATACGGATAAGTCTTGGAAAATAACCTCTCGTATTCAGCAGTCATCTTCTTATCAGAGTAAGGGTCAAACCCGTTCATCCTCATCATTATCTTATGGAGCTCCTTTTCGGACCTCTCTTCAGCCAGACCTTGCCCCCATCCAGTTTGGAGCGCGAAGTTGAAAGGAACGGAGAGACTCTGTTTGTACTCATGGCTCTGTAGGAGACGCTCCACCACAGTGGGAAGAAGCTCCCTAATAGCATCAGTTTTCTCTTTTTGGGCAAAGGCGAGTTGGGTGGGCCCTGAACCTCAAGTTTTCTGAGAGTCCTTTCATCGAATCCTTTCAGCATAAACCAGGCAGAGTCTTTTGAGCAAGGCGCCTTTCCAGGACTTTCACAGGAGCAGAAGAATAAGACCTCATCAACCTTTTCAAATTGTTGCCACCAACTCTTTGATCCTAAGGGCGTGTATCGCATTGTAAGCCATCAAGCTATCCCTTTCGGCCCGAACAACAGCAAGACCCTCAGAACACTGGGCATGCTCCTCACGGAGTTGCCTATGCTTCCCAGACAAAGTATTATAGAAATTTTGAACGACATTAAAATCCTCTCGGGTCCGAACAAGCTGACCTCGCGTAGTCTCGAGACTCTCCCCCTCTTGCAATGGCATGGATGGTGTCATAAAGGACCGCAAAACTGACAAAGGGGTGTGGGCCGTGCCATATCACCACAGGGCCAAGGGAACCAGGCTCTGTCCAAAACTATATTATGTCCTAAAGATCATCTCTCTCGACACCAGAGGAATAAGGTTGACCATCAAATCACGCACTCCTCTAGAGTGGTCACCTAACGACTCCTCTGGTGGAAAAAAAATTCCCACAAGACGAACTAAAAGAGAATGAGTAAAGAAGACCCGCCCATCTGGCACCAAAACCTCGAAACTCACCTATTAGCAACACAGGGTGCGAGAGAATAAAACACTTAAAAAATAAAGGGGAAATAAAAAGACGACACTTATCGGAAGGGGTTCAGGCATAGGAGTCTCCTCCTGGGCAATAGACTTCCTATTATCCGGACGGGTTGCAGCAGTGGGGATTGACTCAGTTTCAATAACAACCCGTTTCCTATGTGGTCACCTAACATGCTATCAGCCCCTCAAGATCAATCTCCTTCATCCACATCATCAATCCAAATTACCATTTCCTATACCAAAACCCTGAGTGCTCATCGTGATGCTCTTCATAAAGACGAGTGGTGGTATTAGCAGAATCATGCGCAGGAATCTCAAGCAAATTATCTCCCTGAGTCTGAGTAGGGGAAATCACATTGTCACCCCTAGAAACATCCGAAGCAACCGCCACTATAGTCCGAAGAGGAGTAGGACAAGGGATATGATCAGAAGACTTCTCTTTACGTCTCTTCGAGCTTCCCTCGGACCCACCGGCGCCTTCGAGCTCCCTGTTCTTATCGGCCTTTCTCTTGGCAGCAGCATTCGCTTTCCTTATTCTAGTCGCCACTATCTTAGGATCTGAGGCCTCAACCCTTTGTTGTGAGTCCGTCTTGTCAGGCACTTGCTCATCGGCACTAAGAGGAGTGGTAGTATGTTGGGATGATGGTTTTGTTCGGTCAAGGCCTCCCCAGCCTCGATAGTCATTCCAGAAAGAAAAGGAAGACGTAGATACTCCGACATGGTAACAACTACAAAAAAAAAACACACCAGGTGAGAAAATAAAGGAAGGAATATATACAAAGTCGCAAACAAATAAAGGAGAAGGAGATAAGTGCCCTCTCATTACCATTGCCCTCCGGATCTTTGAACAAAGGACGGAACTTAGGAAACTCCCAAGTGATAGCCAACCCAGCACTAAAAAGCAACCCGCTCGGAATACCACGAATATCAATAGGCTGGTGGGTCAGAGTAATAACATCAGCCTCATCGAACCCATCTTTGGGTGCAGGGTCACTTATATCCGAATCATGATGTCTCCAGCACATAGCATCCGGAATGGCTCTTCGATCAATAAAAAAGAAACGCCCTTTCCACTTCTTCATACAAGAGAATGTTTCGTTCAAAATCTTACCTCGAAAATCTTTACCGGCTCTTTTCTCGAATGAAAACCAATCCCCTTGTTTGCTAAGTTTATAAAAAAAAACCCGGAGACAAAGTTACCAAAGGGACGATGTTAAGAGGCTTTCAGACAGTACAACTCGAATAGGTCAATCAAAAGGATCAAACCCATGGCACAATTGGAGATCTGTACCAGAAAGTGCCAATCACAGCAAGCAAGATAGGTCGAAAAAGTCCCTTAGCCCGGCAAACTCAAAATACCTAGCTCATAAGAGACCAATAATACCCCTCATACAGTCAGACGTCCCTGGTCCTTTCGAAAGACACAGCAACAGGGTGTAATCCTTATAATTTTTAATATTTACGAGTGAGGGGCTTTCACATCCGAAGGTTTCAGGGTAGAAATATAAGAACCCATGTCACGCTTGCTGGACGAAGAGGCTTCGGCTTGCGACCCATTGTAACGCGTTTCCACCTCAATATTTTTAAAGATCCGAAGGGGAGGCAACTTACAAAGTCAAAAAGGGAAGAAAGGTATACATGATCACAATAAAGGAAAAGACGGCTGGACGAGTCGGATAAAATAAGTGACCATGGACTATTTATAGGCCCCAAATGGGCTTGGGTTCATCAAATCACACACAACACTGCAAAGCCCAAATTGTGAACCATATGGGAAATCGCTCAACAAACGAGAACACACCGGAAAGAAGAGACGCATGAAAAGCCAATAATGTTTTTAGACCCCACTGTAATAAATGATTTTGTCTCATACACATCAAAAGAACAAATGATCTCAACTCCTAATAATTATGAATTTTGTTTCATACCTATCAAGACGCAAATAAAAAAGGGAATGGGGAAGAAGGAGAAAAGGAGGATGATTAGGGCAAGAAAGAAACAAGGACCAACGTCTCAGG
The DNA here is from genome assembly GCA_026074375.1 of Tanacetum coccineum. Lineage (NCBI taxonomy): Eukaryota > Viridiplantae > Streptophyta > Magnoliopsida > Asterales > Asteraceae > Tanacetum > Tanacetum coccineum. The sequence goes on along the minus strand of BQNB010148796.1, from coordinate 9,166 downwards.
ACCCTTCCAACTGAGTGCACCTCAAGTAATGACTATTCAATAGTGTCAACTCTTAAAAGCCTACTGGGGTGGGACATGTCCGCGTATTGCACGGACAGGCTAAAAGCCCAATGGGCCACACAAACCAACGAACCACTCAAGAGCCCAATCGTCTCATTCCAAGGCCAATCAAGCCATTCAAGTCTGAAAGGGCCACAAGTCCTGAACGAGCCATTGAAGTTTTCTAAACGGTACTGGACGTCACCTAGTAAACAACAAAGCGCTGACTTCATTTCAGAGATCTACAGGACAACGTCATCAAAGAGATACGTCACCATAAACACAGGAAGATAGTGACTACACGATAAACTATGACGTCAACTAAAGAGATGTCACCATCTAAGACACAGGCGATAGAGACATGACGAAAGGGTCATCACCTACATGCCAGAAACCGTACATCTCTACAGTGTTTCGACTAGTATAAATACCCTAGTATTTACTATTCAAAAGACAGCATTTACTACACACATACACACACTTATTACTATAGCCCCTTCGGCTCATACTCACATACTTACTCTCACACCCGAGCTTGGTCCTGGGTCAACACCCGGGGCGAGTTAACGGGTATTCTTTCTTACTTTCAGGAAATTCAAGAGGATACTTCACCAAGAGTGGAGGGAACGCACCCTAAACTCAAGGTACGGTATTTTACCTTAACACCATGTACAATACTTTTCACATTATTGTGTTATGATCTTGATTTTGGCCGAAATCCATCATGATAGTGCTTCTAAGAGAAAGGAGTATGGTGGCAGTGGTGGCTCGCCACAGCTGACGTGGCTTCGCCACAGCCTTTGCCACCACACCACCACCGCTAGCCATAGCCCAAAACAAACCAATTCGCCATAGTCACGACGTGGAAAAAGACAAATGAAAACATATGTAACCGTTGCAAAAAAAAAAACACAACGGCTAGTTTTTTTAATTTTCAAATTTTTTTTCTAATTTATACCCACTTTTCACTATAAATAACACCTCATTTTATCATTTTAAAACACACTTCTCTACAACAAACTTCTCAACATATATTATTGAGAGGTGTGATTAGGTTGGGTTATTTACCGATGGTATAATTGATTTGATGAGACAAAGTAAATACAAGAATGAAACAAGAATCAAACAAGAAGGAAATAAAAAGGATCAAGTCGCAATTAAAGAAGTCTTCAAAGTATGGAGGGACTAAAGTGCAAAAGGTAGGACTTCTATGTTAATTAGGATTCTTGTAAACCTAGGAATCTCTAGTATATAAAGAGATCCTAGGTCGTAGAATTAATAATCAATCCATCCATAGAAAACACAGACTTCTCCAATGAGAGTCTGATTACAAAGTGTGTGTGCTTTGTATATTAGTTAGTTAGTACACCATAGTAGTTGGTGTAGCCCCATGTTATAGGTTGGGGTAAATAGAAGAACGTTCAATAAAGAAAACCTTGTTTGATAATATTGCTTTCTTATTATTCCGCTGTGCATTCAATATTATCTGTAAAACTATCCTAGATGAGCTTAAACGATTTTCTACAACAGTACAGAGGAATTTTATTGAAGTCAAATCCGTAGTCTTTGAGCTGTGATCGCATCCAAAGGATTTGAGCACAACATCCAGACATGGCGATGTATTCAGCCTCTATGGTTGATATTGTCGTGCTTCTTTGCTTCTTTGATGACCAGCTAACCAATCTATCTCCAAGAAACTGAGCACTTCCCGACGTACTTCTTCTTGAATCTTGACATCCCGCATGATCCGCATCTGCATAAGCTGTTAGTGACATGGCGTTGTCTTTCGGATACCAAAGACCCATGTTAATGGTTCCTTTCAAGTACCGAAAGACACGTTTGATAGCTTCAAAGTGCTTTTTGGTAGGCTTAGCCTGATATCTAGCACACATGCAAACGGCGAATACAAGGTCGGGTCTACTGGCTGTAAGGTACATAAGGGAGCCAACCATTCCTCTGAATCGAGTTTGGTCAACTGGAATCCCCATGAGATCCTCGTCCAGTTTCAATCGATCCACCATTGGTGTATCGACAGGGTCAGAGAGATCCATTCCATATTTCTTTAAGGTTTCGAGAGCATATTTTGCTTGGTTAATAAAGATGCCTCCGGGACTTTGAGAAACTTGTAGTCCTAAGAAAAATGACAAAAAAAAAAAAAAAAAAAACATATATAACGAGTTCGATTTCGTTTTGTTACCAACCGTTTGCTATTTAAATTGTTATCTTTGGTTCTTATTAAAGAATCATTGTTTGGTAAATATTGATTCGTCTGTTCACTTTGGTTGGCGATTTGTCTTGATGCTTCTAATTTTCGTAAACTGTTTATGTTGAATAAATCAAAGAAATATTTTGATTGGTTAATGAAATTAAAGCACAAGCAAAGGTGTTGACGTGGAGAATTTTTCGGTTGTCCCGCTGCATCTAATAGGTCCTATGCTTATTAAAGAATCATTGTTTCTTACTTCGGATCGGTACATCGTGTTTGTGAACGATTGAAATTAATTAGAGCGGAAATAAAGAACTAATTTCACTTTGGTGCTCCTGGAAGTATTTGTTTTCATATTCTATTGCATTATTGCTTCGTTAGTTGTTACGGTGGAACAGTTTTGGATTGGAGATTGTATTTGATTATTTTTAGGTTTCACATGTTAGCAGTTGCTCGGGTTTAAAAGGTTACGTGATGGCAGCTTAATTCATGAGTTAGTGCTGCCCAAGGAAATTATTTGTACTGCTCATTCATTATTCAAGGTACTGCTCCCTATATTAAAGTACTGCTCGTTGTGATCAATGTACTGCTGAAAAGATCAAAGTACCGCTGCTATTTTTGAAAGTACTGCTAGTGTTATCCGATATCTTAGAACGTACTGCTTGCCTTATCAGATATCGGGTAATACATGAATTTTGATTTTTGGATGGATTTGGATCTCGAATGCTTCATTTAAGGGGAAGTTAACGGATTGATTTTTAAATGTTCTTAAACATTTAAAAGGCTTGTTTTGGAGATTATTTGAAGATGTGATTACGAAGACAGTTGATTATCACTTATTTGATGTTGTAGTTGAGTTTCACAGATGCGTGTTCTTATCATACCTTTTAGCAGGAGGTAACTTGTTTGTTTTGTATGGTGACGAAGACTTGCAAAATCTAGGAATGTGTGATTTTTCTTAAGGTGCTCAATGCTCACATTCGCTATCACTTGAAGGAGTTACGTTATTGTGCTCAGTGTCTCATTATAGAGAATGAGGATTTTATCAAATAGATTGCGGTCTGCTTATACATTAATAGGAGTATGAGTTCAACGTCGTGGATAATACAAGATATAAGGCACAAGCTTGGAAGATTCAACTTCTTCATCAAATTCATTATACTCTATTTTCTTCATCAGTGATCACTACATAGAGCCTACTGAGTTCGAGATTCAAGTGATGGTTAGCATACTTTCAGGGGAAGCTTATTGATTAAATGTTTAACCATCTGCAGGTTGCATATCTACTGAAGACCCATACTTGATTATAACAAAAAGGGGAATAACTGTCAAAGATAATGATTGACTAATTGGTCAAAGATAATTAATTTTATCATTATGAATAACTAATTGGTCAAAGATAATTTTATCATTAAGAATTGAAAGATTTGGTCAAAGATAATGATTGACTAATTGGTCAAAGATAATTAATTTTATCATTATGAATAACTAGATTGTTGGGATCTCAGATTTGATGGATTTACAAAATTACATATGCATAAATGAAGAAAGATGAAACAACAAGGACTTAATGTGATAAATATAAAAGTTAAAACTTTCATGTAATGCTTTAAGGTTTTTTGTAAACCCTCTATATAAAGGGTATTAGAGGCGTCTGTTTTAGATATCCATCATAGTTAGATCTCTCCAATGAGAGTCTAGACATACAAAGAAAATGTGTTAGTTTATAGTTTATTATTAGTATGAATAAAGAGAAACCTTGTTCATAACATTGATGTTCTTATTTATTCCGCTGCACATTATGTTATTCAATGTTATTATATCCTAGATGGGCTAAACGATCTTCACAGTATCTCCCTTTTGGAACGCAAATGTCACCCCTCGATCAAGCTTATATTCAACCTCACATTGGCCTAGTCTCAAAACCAACAATACCTTCCAAATTACGCGAATCCAAGAAATACGCAAGCATAATTTTTTTCAGAACAATCATCACAGCCGCAATATTTTTCACAACAACCGTCACATCCACAATATTTTTCACAACCATCATCACAACCACAATTCAAAGTACCACAAGCCAAAGAACCTCGTGAAGCTAAGCATAAACAGAAAAGGGCGGGGAAACTACCCGTTGTCGATTTGGATGAGGACGATGAAGATGATGAAATGGCATTAAGGCGATCGATCACTCGTTGGAATAACAACGAAGAAATCTTACTAGCCGAGTCTTGGATCGAGCACTCACAGGACGCGAATATAGGAAAAGACCAACAGGACGACATCTATTGGAACATGATTTTGAGCGATTTCAACTCGCGAACAACAGCTCCTCCTCGTACAAAAAATATGGTGACGGGAAAATGGACGAGGATGCATGGTGATTGCCAACGGTTTAACGGTATTTACAAGCATCTAAATCGCAAAAGCGGAGAAAGTGATGCTGACTTGGTCGAGAAGACGGCTTACCACGACCGAACTGGTAAAAAATTTCTATACCTCACGTGTGGAATATTATGAAAAATTACCCCAAATGGGATGCGGCGGAGCCGATTGCTGAAGATAATCTCCAAGAGCTGTTTGGTCCTGATCCAAGAGAGCGTCCCGCCGGCAAACAACGGGCCCCGAAAAAGCAAAAATCGGTTGAAACGACAAGCGCCGGGGGAAGCACCGGAGGGAGCACCGGGGGGAGTCAATCGGAGTCAATATCGTCACTTGTTTCTCAGGATCATAGACGTAAATGTGATGCTGCTGAAAAAGCATACGAGGCGAAGAGAGAAAAAGAATTGGCTATAATGCAGGGTAAAGAGCTGGAATTTCTCATGATCGATCCTTTGTCGTTGCCGGCAGCAAAACGAGCCATCATTGAAAGGAAACAAGCTGAAATAATGAGAAAATATCCAGACGCTTAATTTAAGTTTTTGAATTTTTTATGTTTTTTTTTTGTAACGTTTAATTTGTTTACGATTCGTAAGTTTATTTATATTTAGTATGTTTTATGTTTATGTATTGTATTTTTATTTTTAATGAAATAAATTATTTTTGTGTGAAAAATGGAAAAATAAAATAAAATTATTGGTGGTGGGGGCCAAGTGAAGAGATAGAGGTGTGTTATGAGTTAAGGGATATTTTTGAGTGGGAGTGAAATGCGATGGTGGCGAGCTGTGGGCCCAAAATAAGTAGGTTATGCAAGCACCATACTCCTTTTCATAAGTTGTACTTTATGTACAAAAAAACAAAAAACAAAAAAAAAAAGAATCAACTATTCTCGACATCGATCCTTCTTATACAAAGCTAATTAGGGAAATTTTCTATTGCCCCAAAGGTCACAATGGTCGGTGTTAACTATTCTAAAATTTTTGAGATTCTCATTTTACTCAGGGTGACCTAAATTTTTTGGGAGACTTAAAATTTTTGGGAGACTTTCACATAAAAGTTGACAAGTGTTCTAAGTGGGTTCATTCACCCAAGTTTTTTATGTCGCCCATGTACTTGCATAGTACTTGCATGGACATGTGTCGCTTTTTGCATGAAGTCGCCCAAGTTTTTTAAGTCGCCCAGGTCGCCTCGGGTATTTTGGGAAACATTAAATACTTAGGGCAATTAACATAAACCACTTGTACCTTTGGGGCAAATAGAGAATTTCCTCGCTAATTAGTATTAGATGATTTCACTATTTATCAACAATATTTAAATCATATTAAGCTTGGATATGAGTAACAGAAGTACTGCGCGTACACTCATTTAAACTAATATATGTTTTCAAGCACAATAAAGATGCAACTGTTAAGGGGTTGCATCCCCTTGGATCAAGAGGTAGCGTCTTTTGTTGGTATATTTAGTGCTCCAAATAAATTGTTCATTTTTCCCACCAAAACCAACTGAAAAGTAACTTTTTGTTGGATAATGAAAACCTCGTAAGAGTTATTATATCATTGATATGTTTTATAAGGTAACATAGAACATACTAGAAACCCTAAAACCCTAATGGACCAACCCACATTTGGGCTTAGACCGTTATATCCTCTAATACTCACCCGCAATCCAAGCAACGAAATCGCGAAAGCTCGGATTGAATGAGAAAACCAAATAAACAATAAACAATAAAAGTTTTGTTGATGAAGACCTTCGACAACAAGCGGAGACAAATCTTCATCTGCAGCAGCAAAAGCAAAACAAAGCGGTAGCAAAGCAATAGCAATAAAACAAATAATAAATTTTGATGATGACATCCGACAGCAAACGGAGATTAATCTTTATCATGCAGCAACGTCAAAAGAAAAGAAACAAAAATAAAGGCAAAGCACAAAAAAAAAATTTAAATAGGGAGAAATGGTGACGGCTATGGTTTGACGGGATGGTATAAAAGAGGCGGCTCAACTTAGCCACCTATGTCTGAGGATCAGACCCGCTTCGATACCATGTTAGATAATGAATAGAATATATTATTGATATGTATTTGTAGGGTAACATAGAACATACTAGAAACCCTAAAACCCTAATGGACCAACCTACATTTGAGCTTGGCCCGTTATATCCTCTAGGGTAAGTTTGGTTAGATGTAACAGGCTGATAACGGAATGGTAATACAATAATTAATGGATAACAAATATTGGAATTGTCATTTTAACGATTCCATTGACCTATTTGGTTGCCATGTTGGAATGGAATATAGCATCGACGCATGTTGTTTGGTATGATGCAACGAACGTTGGAAATGAATGAAATAAATGAAATATAAAAGCAAGTGATTCCATGTCGTAATGGAATTAAAAAAACTAGGGGTAGCTATGTAATGAAATTAGTTGTTAGAGACGTAATGGAATGAACTAATGAATAAACCATTTCATTACAAAACTCAAAACAAACAAAATATTTTCATTCTATTGTAATAATTTATTCCATTCCATCTTTGTTTCATGCATACCAAACGCTACGCTAATACTTTTGGGATTTAAGTGTGCTTTTAACTGTCACGCGTTCAATAATATTATAAGATACTTAAAATTATTGTTCTTAAAAATATTTATAATTTAAGGAATAAGGGTGAAAATACTTTTTTTGGAAAATAAATTATACACGATTCAAAATGTGTTTGGGGTTGCGTTTTCATCGGGATTATATGCTTGTTGAGTTTGGGAAAAACTAATAATCTGTTTTAGTGTTTGGCAAAGCAAAGTTAATAATTGAACCGTTCGGTTTCGGTTATAGGTTCGGTTTTTTGGTTTTTGGTTTATTTTCGGTTTGGTTTGTCGGTTTTTTCGGTTTCTAGTTTGTTTATTGCGGTTTCTAATGGTTTTGGTTTTTGGTTTATCGGTTTTTTCGTCTTTCAATGGTCGAATTTCTAATGCAACATATAATATGGAGTAAATTGCATAAATCGTCCTTAAAGTTTGGCCAAATTGAATGTTTAGTCCCAAATGTTACGAAAGTGCAAGGATCGTCCTTGTAGGGAAACGTTTGGTGCAAGTATCGTCCCTATGAGAAAACTTTTGGGGAAACCTTTGGTGCAAGTATTGTCCTCGGAGGGACGAAACTTGCACCAAAGGTTTCCCCACAGGGACGATCTTTGCACTTTCGTAACGTTTGGGATGAAACATGCAATTTGACCAAACTTTAAGGACGATTTATGCAATTTACTCTATAATATATTTTTCAAGTTTTAAAATCAAGAAACACAAAATAATGACAATAAAAAACTAATGATGATAAAGAAAATATATATAAAAGAATTGTTTATGAGTCGTAAATTGACACAATAATGACAATAAAAAATAAACGACCATAAAAAGTTTTAGATGATAGATGTTTATGTTTTATAAATGACACATTTAAGAAGCAATTGAAACACGAGTTTCTAAGATTATATGTACTTTGTCGGTTTGTTTTTTTTCGGTTTTTGTTTTTGCTAAAACCAAACCGAACCATAAATTTCGGTTTTTAAAAATTGCAAAAGCCGAACCATCGGTTTTTCAATCGGTTTTGGTTTTTTCGATTTCGGCTTCTCGGTTTTTTTCGGTTTAGGTTCGGTTTTTTGGTTTTCTGCACACCCCTAATTTATAATATGCGCTCCGCTTTTGGTTTATAGATCAAACAAAATATTAACGTCTGAGTCGTAATTAATTATAAGTAAGCGGGGGAGGATTTAAGGGGTTATGATTTCACAGGATTGTTTGCCGTTTATTGCTAATTTTCATTAAAAAATTTAGTTTCTTTGAAATAAACATGGTCTAAAAATTTTGTGTCACGCAAAAACATGTTTTTTTCAATTAGTCCATTAATATGTCAAAATAAATAAATGTCTTCTTACACTTTTAATGAAATCTTTATACTCATCAAGAAAAAATTATTCGGAGTCCGTCGAGTAACTAAGTGTTAATTTCTTAAGTATAGGAGTGTTAGGTGCAGTGGGCAACAACATCATATTTTTGTTGCGTGTCACTTTATTGTCACACACCTAAACGGGGCCTGAATGGAATACGTGTCCGGAGGCGTGACGTCATTGCATACATTGCAGAAGATCAAGTAAACGACCACTATATGGACGTTTGATTAAATATAACTCGTTGCTTTGGATAAATCAAAATAAGTCTTACAATATTCTTGACATAAATAAAATAGTTTTAACTGAAGCTTAAGTAAAATGGAGCGGAATCATAACATGTATTTAAGACAACGAGTATTGAAGTTTAAAGATAAACATTCTTGAAAGACACCCAGCAATGCATGCAACATCAAATAGCACTTCAAAAACAATCCAACTAAGCACATGAGAAAACATGCTTAAAACAGCCAACATAAAGTTTGTGAATTCATAGGTTTGAATTGATGTAAGGTTGGGCCACAAGATTTTAAAAGTGATGTGACTATCATAACAGATACAATATCACATGAAGAGTATTTATGTTGCACTAAGCTCAT
>BQNB010148794.1:0-16253 GCA_026074375.1 Tanacetum coccineum | reverse complement strand
CACTCTCTTTCTTGTTTTGTCAATGAAGTTCCTTGCATGAGAAGTTGAATTCTTTCCCAAAGTTCCTTGGCGACTTTATGATTGCTAACCAATGCAAAGACCTCAGGTGGTAGTCCTTAGAGAATGATATTTGTAGCCTTGATATCACAATCAGCTTGAATTGCTTCCGTAGCAGATAGCTCAGAATATTTCTTTGGTCTAGTCACTCCATTTTCCTCAATCGTAGGCCAGATGAGTGGACCATTTTCAACGGATTCAAGAATCATTCTTCCATGTTGTCTATTCATCATATATAGCTCCATTATGCTTTTCCAATAATCGTACATATCCTTTTCTAACATAGGTGGACGATTGTCAGCACCCGAAAGAATCGCTTTGTCAGCAAGAGTCGTCATTGAGAAAGGTTGTATGTCAAAAGATTACTGTTTGATCGAGCGGTGATAGAAAGTAATTGTGTTTGAGGGTGTTGTCTTTTGTGTGTTTTAAGTCTTGAAACTACACGGGATTTTACAATTCTTGACAAAACCGGGAAAACAAGTGAGTGTTTCACGGGATTTTACAAGTCAAAGAAATAAACCGTATAATTTTGATTAAGTAATTTGAGTTTTAAGTTTTAGTTGCAAATTCGGTTGATAAAGCAAATTGCGAATTAGGGTGATTAAGCAAAACTGCCAATTCGGGTACTTAAGCAAAACTACCAATTCGGGTTCAACTGAAACTGCTAATTTGGGTACTTAGAAACTGCAAATTTGGGTGATACTAAGCCACTGCGAATTCAGTTACTTCTGAAGAATTGCTAATTCGGATAGAACTAGAAAGCTGCTAATTCGGGTACCACTGGAGTTGCGAATTCGTCGACTTGAGTTGTTCGACTCAGGTTGTTCAACTTGAGTTGTTCGATTCAGGTTGATCGACTTGGGTTGTTCGACTTAGGTTGTTCGACTTCAACAGTGACGAAACTCAAAAAAGACACTTTTTTGATCGGTTTTTTGCAAAAAATCTTGTACAACTAGTGTTACTAACCCTATTGGAACAAGAAAAATAGAAACTTTAAGGTTTTTAAGCCGAAAAATTTTAAATCAAGATTTTATTCTTTGTAAAGGTTTTGAGCACAAAAGATGATCGAAAATGAAATGTTTATTTGATATAAAGCTTGTACACTATTTTTAAAATTTTTTTTATTTTCAGAAAGATAACTAGATCAAATATACCAAAGTAAATGATCTTTTAGTGTACACAAATAGCTTCGAAAAACAAGAAAAAATATTAAAGGAAGGACGATTTTGCAATATGACACGAACCAAAAAAATTAAACACAAAAATAACACACCACTCCATGGCTCTTGATACAAATTGAAGAATATTAGATATCTCTAACAACAACGTACTAGAGAGGATGAAAGTGGGAAGGAAGGAAGTATTTTAGACTGGAGAGGAGACTAGAACAATGAAATGCATAACTTATGTGAAAATACAACCACAACCACCTCTCCAAGGCATGGAGAGTGTATTATACTTACAAATGGCACGTTAGGCTGGGGCTTGCATCGGATTAATCCAGGGGCTTTGCTAACTACTATGTAAGATTCTAAAAAATACTTAACGAGCTATTGATTGTTAATCAATGGAGAGACGACACTTTCTTATGAATTTGTTATTTCCTAAACATAGATTATTAAAAAATTCTAAACTGTTACCCTACATATCTTATAATATCTAATTAAGGTCTAAAAAATCGAAATCGTTTAGCTTATACAAACCCCGTAGCTTCGCCTCAATGTTGGAAGATTCATCACCCCCAATATCAATCACATTAATATATTTCAAATAAAGTCCAATTTTCCACAAAAATCAAACCACCTCCCCAAACCACCAATAAAAACTAACCACCCAATCCACTCACCTACCAAACCGCCCATAATGTTATTCCCCTTCTAATCTCCTTCACACCTCCCGCCTCCACCACCTCAACAAACCCTCACATCACCCCACCTCACTCACCATCCCCAAAACCCCCTTCCCACCTCACCCCCTCCCCACCTCACTAACCACCCACCACCTCTAAACCAACAACAACCAACCCCCCCCCATCCCCTCCTCATAACTACACAATTCACACACCCCACTATTTATTTTTTAATTATCCAAAACTTCTTCTCTATCACTAATTTTATAACTCTCTGTTGTATTGTTAATTAATGTGTGTTTTTGGTTTTGTTAGCTATTCTAATTCAATTATCTTTTTATATATTCACATCAGTTTGTATTATAGTATTTTTAATGATGTTGTTTATGTAATTCATTATATTCATGATATTTTTTTTCTATCTATCATAAAATATTCTATCATACTTATTTCTTTCCCTAAACATTATCCATTATAAACTAAAAAAAACAATCTAAAAAATCACTAAATAAGTTTAATAAACAATGTAAAATATCAATTATATTTCCTAGATCCACTATTTAACCTCCTCTTACCCCAATACAACTATCTTTCTAATTTATCGTGGAAGCTTCTAGTTTCCATGATATATAGATGTATTTTTATGATTTTATAAATATCTTTATTCTAATTATAGTATGAATTTCTTTTTTTATTTTTATAAGATTGTCTTGATATCACAATTTAGATACATTTCTTACTTTTTTTTTTTCTTTTTAATTAATCATTAATTAAATGTCTCTTTTAAATTGTGTTAATATATATTTTATTCAGTGTTTTTTATTTATTCTGAATTTAATGAGTTTATTATCCAATATCAACGCGATTTGCATATATTTTGATTAATGATTATCAAAACATTTCTTATCTATCCCTCTATAACATCTCTTTTAGTTTATAATCGACACACTCTCTCCAACCAAACTTACAAACCAAAATCTCTCCAGCTATAATGCACTTCTGAGTAGAATATATAGATATACTCTTTTTGTAGTTTCTTATTTCTTTATTAATGTTGATTGAGTAATATAACATACAACGTGTAAGTTTCAGATATATATTTGTTTCTAATTATGCAGAAATTATACGTTTTTGTTTTGTTATCAATCAAATCATAATTTTTATTTTTCAATCACAAAAATAAAGATAGATACATGATTCTAAAGAATTAATATAAAATGATTATTTCTCAAAACAGTGTGTGATATAGAGAATCAAAAATCTCATAATGAGAGATCATCCTTACTATATGTGTGTGCTCACACTCTCTCCTGGTGATACACTACTTTATGATTTATATAGAGTATCACTGCACGCGAATTATCGAAATGTTGTCTATATATTATTATCTCGAGATATATTTACAATAAATTTTTATTTTTTTATCTTTTTTTTTAGATTAAGAGCGACTCCGCATATGTATCCCAAAATTTTTCTAGGCTAGGGTCTTGATATATTGAGATATAGATAGATCCCTATTGTAATTTTTTATTTTTTAGTGTGGTGATTAATATATTTTGAATGTTAATTTCGGTGACTCTTAAAAATTTTATTAGAGAGATGTGATCACTCGCGCTCGCTCGCAGTCGTATCGTCATATTCAGATCGTCACTGCCATGATTGATATTACTTAGCTCCTCTAGTGTATAATTATGATATGTGGGAGAGATGTTAGTGTTCAGATATAATATTATCAGGTGGTTATTTTATTGATATTTTTTAGTATGTAGATTAAATTTGCTATTCTTGAGCGCCTCGATGCTCACTCTCTCCCACCTATATAGAGACGCTGGTAGTAGATCGCGCTCTCGCACGCCCAGATAGATTTGAGAGTACTGCGTGTGTTCGGGTTTGTTGTTGTTGAGTACTCGATCTCTTTACACCATTGATTTTAGTGCAGGGCCGTCATCTCAAATATGGTTAGCGCGTTATTTTGCTTAGAGTTGTGTGATTTAATTTGTAGAGAGAGTAGTGTTTGAAGTGGTAGCTTTATTGTTAGTTTAAGGTTTTTTTGTTGTTATAGAATAATTGATGATGTGTTTCCTACTGACTATGTGATCAGGGGTAGATTCAATCCCTTTAAAAGATGGGACCATCCACTAACCCGTTGTACGAAAGATTCTTCCAAGCAATATATAATGTATGACTTTGGACCAGTTCTGCGAAATCATCGATACCAAGATATGCGTTCAACCAGCGTTTCCATCATAAAGAATCTAACTATCTACAATTTAGAATAAATCACTTGCTTTTGTGATCTGACACTTCCATAAGATCGAATAAATGTAATTCAAGCAAGCTCCGAGTTATAACGTCGTGACCATGGGTTCAACCTTACGTCGTTAACTGATATCTGCTCATCTTACAAAGATTACACACAGTTACGAGAGAGTGGTAGGTGTTGGCTTGTGTGTGTGTTGTGTCCCTTTTTGTATTTGAACTTAAAGTAGGTAGGTTTTGGTGTTGATAAGTCGGAGAGAGTGCGAGGGGGGTGGGAGTAGGGAGAGGTGGAGCGGGGGTGGAGAGGTATGGCGCGTCTTGCACGTACGGTATACTGAATGTAGATGTAGATGTGTGTTTTCGTGAACGATATACACAGTCAATGTGCTTGAAAATCAGTTGTTGGGCACATCGAAAGGGTTTTTGCAAAAACTAATTCGTCCAATTCACTGCCTTGGAACAAGTTAGATTTCATAAAGAATTGCACCATCATTGCTTTCATTTGTCACTATTTTAATTCCTAATGGATTCAATGTCACCTACCAAGAGTTGTTTGAGTTGGCTCTGAGGGATTTCCATCTCATTGTGGAAAGTACTTAGTATCCACGCGGAATTTTATGGCTAATACCACGAGGGATAATGTGTAGGACTCTTAAGATCTATACTTGTTGTCACAGTGTTTGTGAAAAAACTAGAACCAATTTGTATGAGTATCCTACAGTTTTTTGGATGAACTCATGTCTTAGACTAAATAGTTGCCATTTTTGGTTTTTAGTAGTCTGAGGCTGGAGCAGACTGCTACCTTTTCAATTATTCGTCTAACTCGGAGTGAGAGAGTGTAATCTCGAACCCATGATAAAAATGTATTGAATCTCCGGGAGAAGTGACAAACAAGAATCATTTGAGGGATCTTGACGTGAGTAGGGAGGGTTTGTTACAGTCGTATCATTGGGTCCATTATACTTGTATTATTGTTAGCAATCAATCCATCGTGATTCGAAACCATATGTACGTGACCCGTTTTTTCTGCCTTAAGTTTAAGGAGGGACTGCTTTCTTTACACCCATTATCTTAGCATTTCTTTTTCACTTCTTCAACCCTTCAGTGAGTACCGAGATATCAATTACTGAACCTTATTGGGTGTGTTCCAGTACTAGCTCCATCTCAGTCTGTACTATTCCCTTATTCTCACATTACTCCTTTTATAATCATACCTAAGGGGATTCTTCACTACTAGTGGTTTCCCTAGGTAGATCCCTTTGGCTCTGGGGGGATATCGGATCGAGTACCTAACCTTACCGTCTTCTAACTCGTGATTAAAGTAATTACATGGTCGGTCTTTGGTATTTCCACAATAGCCATCATACACCATTCGCTCCCTAATATGTGCATCGATATTCGAAAAGGTTTAGCACATATGGGAGAGCCTACACTTGAGTTCAAAAGATCACATTTTTTATCAGATTTTTATATTTAAATCACATTCTCTCCCCCGATCAAAAATGTCAAACCCGTTGAGATTTAGGATCTCAATTGATTTAAATGAGTTAGAAAAATTGGGAGAAAATGTGGTCCGATTAAATGTTTATTGATAGAGGAACAGCTCCCTCAATAATTGAGGGTCTATTGATTGCACCTTACAAATCACTACTAAGAATGTACAATATGAACAGTATATATTACAATTACACCACACAAGAAGTACTAAAATATACAGAGAAGATGTGATCATTCGGTTCTCTGAAGAAGTCTGTAGTCTCCTTCTCGTATTCGTCCACCAACAAAGCTTTCCAAGTTCCGGAAGATTCGCCTGAGCTTTAGCCTCTTCTGAATAGCAAACATGAACTGCTTGCTCTTGATCACATCATTCGTGGTCCAGAACCTGGTATTCAACCCCGGATTTGACACTTGTTTATACCTTGAATTCCTTGACCGATAGTCTAAAGGCTTCATCTATTTGTTGTAGAGTTCTTCATAAACTTGTGGATTTGTTTTTTAAAGCGCCAATGACAATGATCATCTGCATTCCATACTTGTCTCTGAACACCACGGCCCGTGGGGAGTCAAGAATCTTGTAATCGTGCATGAACTCGAGACCTGTAGCTTCCCAGCGAGGTTTGGTGAGGTTCAGCTGAGTCTGGTAACTCTCTATGCCGAGCTGGAAGTCTTCTACCCGTTTTCTGATAACCAAATTCCTTATCCATAAGTTGACGGCAGTAGAGAGAATCTTCTTGTCTTTGGGCGGTAGGTGGTTCAGGTGACCTTGAAGATTTAGCAAGTACAAGTCTTCAAAGTCACTCGGGTACAAATCTTTGAAGTCGCTTTCAGCAATAGTATATTCCTGATTATCTGCTCTTCGAAGGACTATCTTTTTCATGTAATCATACCCGTAAAGTGAAAAGACCTCAATTCTGACGACACTTAGGATTCTCATGTGAGTCCTGACAATAGCTCTTCGGTTGGTGTCAGCTGAGTGTCGCTCGATGTAGAATTGCTGTCTCTTGAACCACCAGTGAGAGATACCATATGATGCTGAGATGTCATACATATACTCTTCTTCAGCCCATTTGGATCATATGGTACAATCAGTATAGTCCTGGGAGTTTGTGGGTGGGGTTAGAGGGTTGTGGTGGAGGCGGGGGGCTGGCGCTAGATAAGTGTGTTTTGGGGTGGAGAGTTGTTGAAGGTGGTGTGGTGGGGTGTTGTTGATGCTTGGTATCAGGTTACAAGGCAGCTTTCATCTTTGTGATCTTGGACTACGCAAGGTCTGTCACCCTTGTGGCCAAAGTCTTTGTTGAAGAAGAATTTAGTCTGAATCATGACCTGACCTGGAGGACCACCCAATGGGAGTGGTCTGCTGACATTATACCTGAGTAATCCTTCGTCCACTTGATTAGTCAGAAGCTTGTGACATTCCTCCATCTGAAATTGTAGATGAATCACGTCAGGATGGAAGGCTTTGACCACTTCATAAGCAGGACCTTCCAAATGTTCTGGTGTGAGCTTTATGATTCATTGCTTCTTGCAGAACCAATCAATAAACACTCCAATATTACCAGTCTGTAAAAGCAAAGAGTTCTCCGGTGGAGGTATGAAGCTCGAGGCCAAAGAAAATGCCCAGTTGTTATTGGGAACAGGCAGACTTGATGAAGGAATGGACCAGGCAGGTTCAGGGGTCGCAGGTCTTTCTTTTTCGGAAAGAGGTTTAAACCATTCCTGATTCAGACTCACTTTGGGAATGTGCCTACTGCCGCTATCTTCATCGTCAGACCCCATATCTTGAGCTTCAAAGTCTGACTCTTCATGCATAAGTACGTCTTCAGGAACAGATGAAGCAGCGGGCTTGAGTCTGGATGTGGTCGTTGTCCAGGCTGTGTATTCTGTTGAGGCAGTTGTCTTGGACGAGCCTGGAGCAGCGGAGCTTTGAGACTTATCACCTCGATTGGTTGTTGAAGACGGTGGTGGTGGAGGAGGATCTTGAGCGGAATCAGAGGCTCCTGTTGGACCGGAAGCCCCTGATGCACCCGACGGTGGTGGAGGAGGAGGTGGTGGAGGAGGCGACCCAGGTGGGGTTTTCGGTGAATCCTGCTTACTTTTCTTCTTTGTTCGCTCCTCAGCCTTGTCTGCATCAAATTTCTCACTTTCATCACGAATGATAGACTTTTGTAATGCTTCATAAGCCATCTTGTGATCCTCGTGGCCCTTGTCATAATTCTCCTCCAGCATGCGTTGAAGCAGAATCTCCTTCATGTCAGACGTAGGGAGATCCTTGAAGCGAGCACGAAGAGGGGCTCTCATTGCATGCTGAACTGATGCGGTAACCACCTCTTTCACCGATTCTTTGATTTTTCGGTCAATCTCCTGCGAGTCTATAAATTCCACTGTCTGCTCTCTGATCAATCTAGATAAGTCTTGAGTCTCTAATTGGTGGATCATGTTCCCTTGCTTGTCTAGCCTTTCCTCCAGGGCTTGATTTGCTTCCACCAGATTTGCTATATTCTGTTCCAGCTGACCAATCGTCTGAATTAAGATCGAGGTTGAGACGTCTTGTTGTGGTTGAGGTGGTGGTGGTAGAACAGTTGTTGTTGTTGTTTCAGTGACCGTTGCTGTTGTTGTAGGCATAGATGCGGGAACCGTTGTGGAATCGGATTGAGGGTCGGTGATATCTATCACTGGAGTGGTCATTAACGGGACAGACGAGGTATCCTGAAGAATGGGAACCGTCACCATAGATTGGACCTCCGCTTCAGTATTGGTCTTTTCTGGTTCGTCTTCCTGTGACTTCTCTACAAGGAACTGATCTGTAAAGCTGAGATCCTTGTCGAGGTTTTTCATAGAGGACAGGGTTCCAGCGGAGCTAGCAAGTTCCTCAAGTCTCACCTTACCTTCAGTTGGGAGTTTAAGGTTCTCCTGAACCTTTGGATAAGCGGTAGCAATGAACTCGTCATCCATTTGCTCTGTGTTAGGTTGTGATGAGGCTTCAGCGATTCCTAAGTCCATGTGATCCAGGTTTGGTCCAACGTGAACCACATGACTTGATGGTGTCTGAGATATGCCAGCATCACCAGCGTTTGTTCCACCCTGGCCTTCCTCTTGACCTTGTGCATTCATCTCATGAGACACTTCCTCATCTGACTCCGTCCCACTGTCAGTTAGACCCAGTTCCGCATATAGTGACAAAGATTCAACGATACCAGAGGGTTCTGCTGTGGCAGGAGTGCACCTCTGAAAGATGAACTGTTCAGCAGGGTTCTTTTTCTTGGGAGTCTGAAGGTTAAGTAGAACTTGCGCAGCTTGTTCCTCCCCTACCTTTTCTTTGCCCTTACCCTGAACCTCTGGAAGCGGTTGAAGTTTCCCAGAGTCAGGTTCCCTGAACACTACAGGTGGTAGTGGTCCCTGATGAGCAGGGTAAGCATCATTCATACTTTCTTGCGGAACCTTTTGCACGATAGCTTCTTCATCATCAACCCTGGGTTCTGTCGCAGGAACCCCTTCATCTATGAACTCATCTCTCAACTGAAGCGTTCTCTTCTTTAATACCCTACCAGCTTTAGAACGTTTAGCTTGAGATGGAGCTTCAGTTGCGTCCAAAACCGCTTTCTTTTCTTCTCCCGAGGCTTAGCAGGTGCAGGTTTGGGTTTGGGTTTGGGTTTGGGTGGTTGAGATGAAGCTGATTTAGTGGTCTTAGTAGTTGAAGGTTTAGTTTTGGGTTTGGTTTGTTGAGTTGAGGTTGACTTCTTGGTTGTTTTCGGTTTTGCCCCCTTAGATGGTTTGGGAGGCGGTGCTTCATCGTCACTGACTTCTTCCCCGGTGAGAAACCGCTGATACTTAGCAACCTTTGCCACATATTCCGGATAATAGGAAGTAGTGCGGATGTCCTCAGTGATAAGAGTATTTGGAATTGTCATCCCAAACCTTACTCTCTTAGTGTTCTTGAATGAGAACTTCAGGTATCCCAAATCATACTCATCATAGGGCATGTGGAGTGGAGAGCCAGGTCTTTTGTGAAACACGTGTCTGCTCTGGAGGTGATTGATGATCAGCTTAGTGAAACGGACACCTGGAATCACAAGGGGAGTAACTTTCTTCTTTCCCCCTGCATGAATATTCAGATTCATCTTGTCCTCTATGAATGAGTGAATACACTGAGTAAACTCTTCCCATATCCTTTCAGCATAATCAATATCTGCCCTGTTAACAATACCCCACAAAATCTGCAACACAGGAGCCCTTGGTCTTTCAAATCCTGAGGTCTTTCCCGTGAGGCAAAGATTGATGATTGTGGCAAATGCCCTCCACGGCTGGTACATATCATTTGTTACGATACCAAAAATATTTCTGACTGCATTCGGGTAGCCCAGATCGTTGATAAAGGAGATTATAGTGTTCACATTTGGTGGAGGTGTAAAATTGTCGTTGTCAGTTGGTAATTGTAGTGCATCTCTTAAAGTGGCTTTGGTGAGATAGAAGCGATGTTCATCAAGCTGACAGCTGTATCCTTTGTCTTTGTCAAATCTGATGGTGTTCCAGAATTACTGGATGTAAATGGATGGAATGGTGGAGGAAGCGGTGAAGGCTCTGAAGAAGTTGGTGTTTTCAAGATGTCCACGGCTATCTGACTATGGGTATTGGGGTTTGAGTTTCATTTCCACAATCCATAAAACAGTTGCTTTTTCTTCCACTGGGACCCATTTATGTCACGAGGCAAGATATTGCTTCTACAGAACGGTAGGTGAGCAACAGCAGCAGATGGAACCTCCGGAGCAATTGACATATATAACATTCAGCCAATGTAACTGCCCACAACATCAACGAAAGATATACATACATAAAGATATGTATAGATAAGAGCATGCTCACGGGTAGAAGTCAAAGACTAGTCCCTGTTTCATGAGGACACTTAGAACATAATTGAAGTATAGTCAATTGAGATTGCACCAACACTTAAGTTTAACCGAAGTCAACTTATGAAAAGTGTAAACAAAACTCAGTGATGAATTCACAATGACCAAACCTCATATAACATGACAAAACGACAGCTGAGGAAGCTTATCACCTAAAACGCAGAGCCCACAATCTAATTTGAATAACTAAAAAGCAATAGGAAAACGCAACACAACACCAAAACGCAACACCCAAAACGCAATTAATATTTCTTAAACTTAGACAAAAACGCAGAGGCAAGTCGCAAGATAGGCAAAACGCAATAACACAAAAAGCAGGAATATTTTATTCAAGTTTAATCAAAACGCAACATTTTTGAAATTTTTTGAAAAAGTGAGTCCTACATTAGTACTAATGAGGGTCTTCAATCACAAAACGCAACTAATTGCGTTTTGTCCTGCTGAGCATAATGTCATACATTAAAACGCAACAATATCTTTTAGGCAAAACGCAAAGGCAAGATTCAGGCAAGACGCAACAACCATTTAACTCACCAAAACGCAATCAAGTATATAATACAAAACGCACCCTAGAACATTTCAACCAAAACGCAATCAAGAAACTTAAGCAAAACGCATCCAAGAATATACTGGCAAAACGCAATCAAGAATGCTTAGTCAAAACGCAACCAAGAACATTTCATAACGCAGATTCTAACTTTTGATTCAATGCATCCAAGGCTTAGTTAGATCATTATATACGTTCTATAATGCCTACTAACAACAATAGCAACAACAAATGGCCATTATAAACAACCTACGACCACGAATTTGACTATAAAAGTCAACCATTTCACGAAAGTCACAATGAACCTAAATAAGCTATTGGGGAAGCAATTCATTCATCAACTAAGCATCATGTACGTATTCTAATGTAAACCCAACAGACAAAACGTACTTAGAAACACTCACCTAAATTTAGATGAACATTTCACTTCGAAAAAACCTAAGAACAATGCGATAACATGAGATTTAGGTTAATTTATTCAAGATAAAGCATATATTTATGACAACAAACACTAATCAAGCAATACCTAGGAACGAAATCACACCAATAAACAAGAATCAGGCAAATTGCAAAAAGGGTATGCGTTTTGAGAGGGAAATGGGTGGTTGAGTTTTGACTGAGTATGGTAGGTTTGACCGAGTCAAAACGCAATTGGCCTTTTATACCATATTGTAACTTTCAGTTAATGACATTTTCAGTACCCCTCTTTCTACCTACTATACAATTTTAGGACAAATGTGTAACTAAGGGGTAAATTGAGATATGTAATTGGCACAAAAAGTCCTTCACATTTTGTGAGACTAAGAAACAAGTAACAAGTAGCACATAACACCCTATACTTGCAAACAGTTTACACATTTGGCCCTTTGAGTTAAAACAAGTTTAACTCCCCCTCAAACTAAACCCTATTAGATACAAAACCTTTCTCAATTATTTATAGAATGCTCGTTAGATGTCAAAAATTTGAAAACCACTATCCCTCTTAATCAATGACCCGTTTTCTATTTAAAGAGTTGTAGTCGTTGATTGAGTGTTAAATTTATGAAAACACAAGCCCGATTGATTTTCAAAAACAACATTGAACCACCATGTGAAATCCAAATAATTTTCTGAAGAATCATAGACGGAAAATAATAAGGATAAAAGAAGACTTATCTTCTTAATCAAGAAATAATGCACTGAAGCGTACATCAGATCGAGGGTGCACGGATATAAAGTAATCCATGCCTGGGAGAACTTAATCACTTGTTGTTAGGAACAACCGTCTTTTTTGGCGACGAGCTTTCCTCCTTTTGAAAACCGGGTTGCAGTCTGAAATAACTGCAAGCCACAAAGACATGTTTTGAAAAGTTTAAACTTCCGTTCGAGCTTCATTTAAAGACCCGTGTCATTATTGAATGACATTTCTAGGACCGTAAATGTTATCGATAAACGGAAGACATGTCTTGAAAAGTTTAAACTATTTTTGGTATTTTCTATTTTCTGATTTTTATCAAATTTTTGTTGGTTTTATATTTTTGTATTTTCTTTTTGAGTAGGAATATGTACATATTTACATAGGATACTTGAAGCAAATCCATTTTGATTATCCTGAAGACGTTTGAGTGTCTCTGGCTTCATACTCTTCATGCCAAGCCGTGAGAGAATGAATTCGAATCGTTCTCTAGGCAGTGCCTTAGTGAATATATCCGCCAGTTGATACTTTGTCCTCACGAAATACAACTCAACCACTCCCTTTTCCACTTGTTCTCGGATGAAATGATGTCGGATGTCGATGTGTTTAGACCTGGAGTGCTGGACGTTGTTGCAGCAGAGAGCTATGACACTTTTGTTGTCACAATACAAAGGGATGTGATTGTATGCAAAGCCATAATCCGATAATTGAGACTGCATCTATAGGATTTGGGCACAGCAACTAGACATCGCGATATATTCAGCCTCTGTAGACGATATGGACATACTAGTTTGCTTCTTTGATGACTGATCCGTCCAAACCACACCTTAAAATACATATAATATATAATAAAATATAAAATATATATAGTAAGGATAGTCTAGAGACAAAATCAATAATACCGAGAAGTAGTATAGAATGTTCCCGGGTCGTTTATCCCCAACGAGGCTGTGCTGGAAAATCGATACAGTCGGAAGATTGGAGTTTGAATTTTTTATGAATTTTTAAAGAAAAATGAATTAACAAAAATAAACTTTTTTGTAAAAATTAAAACTAAAATTTTACTTTTATTTTTCAAAATTACAAAATTTAAAAAGAAAATTATTGCAAAAAGAATTTTAATTTTTCAACTATTTTTCTATTTTTTATGATTTTTCTAAGAGAAAGAAATTAACTAAAATCTATTTAAATTCCTAGAAAATACAAATTAAACTAGAAAAATAAGGAAAAATGTTTTTTAACAACTACAAAGGTGCAGAAATTAAGTGGAACAAAAAGCCCTAATTTTTATAAACTAATTGTACCCTAATTTTATCAATTAAAAATCTAACCCTAATTTTATTTAACTAATATTAAAAATATAAAACCTATTTTATTTAATCTAAAAAGACAAGGTAGAAAGTGTAATAAAGGAAAACAAAGGGTAGGCAGGGTAAATGCTAGAAAGTTACACTGCAGTGAAAACGGGTGCCCCTTAACTATCAAGAAAGCACCATTTAAACCCTACGATCTAGCTTATTTTTGGCTTATTGAAAATTGAAAATAAGCAAAAACTTAAAACTACAAAGTTGTTAAGGAGCTTATACTAAACAACTTTAACAAAGGCACCTTCTACTTTTATCCACTCAATAAGCTAGAAAATAAGCATTTCAAAAACTGTTACAGAAACAAGGGGTTTAACTAACCTTTTAAGTTTTGGCTTATTTCTAGCTTATTCCTAGATAAAAATGAAAAACAAAAGAAGCTATATGGAGCTTAGGATGTGTGCTTAATGTTTCTAAAAAGAGATAAGCTAAGTCTTAACAAAAATATCAAGAAAATTGATCTTAAAAAGTACAAATTTCAATTTATGACTGTTTTAAGCTTTTACTAATAAGCTAAAAGGCTTATTTCTAATCCTCAAAAGCTAAATTTTTGGAAACAAGCTAAGCTATGGATTTAAATCTAACCTAGATAAAAAGCTTTTATCAATTTCAACTAGAAATGAAAATCACAAGAACATAAACTAGAATCTAAACTGCTGCTATCATGCTACTTTTGCAGGAAATATAAGCTAGAGTTGAAAACTTAAAATGAAATCTAAGAGATTAATCTTGTAAAACTAATGGAAATCTACTAAAATACTTAATTCTAAACCCTAACTTCTAATTATGAATCCTAAAAAGAAACTAGAAAAGTGCATAGCAACAACAGCTTTGACTGTTGTTGCTGATGCATTTGGCAAATAAAAATGAAGTGCAGGCTAAATTTGTAGTTAAAACTCATAAACTCATTCTACTACTTGTACCTAATCTTATACAAACCAAACTTTAACACTCTTATGCTAAAAATTACTGAATCTTCAAATGCTATTTTAAACTAAAACTGTCCTGGTGCTAAGCTCAACTTTTTTAGCTCTAAATACTGGAATTCTACTAACTAACTTCTAAAACCTGTTCTAAACTTGGTAAAATGACTAAACTCAGCTAAATGAAAGATTTTGACAGATTGTTATTGACTTTAAAAGTCAAATAAAGCTTGTACCAAACACTCCTTAACTTTGACTGTCAAACCTTATTGTTCTTAAGAACTATTTTGAAAACTAAATCAGCTAAATTCTTTTATCTACTCTTACTAGAAATCACCTTCTCAAGCTATTAAAAGACTAAAACCTACAGCTTATTTGTATAATTGAGATACTTACTCACCTAGCTTATTACTTATTTAGACAGAATTTAAAGCTAAATTGGATCTAAAGCAATTCTAACTACAACAATTTAAAATTTATGAATATCTAAACTAACTAGTACATTTTAAACAGGATAAAGAACAAGAAAATCAAGGAGATAAGCTACAAGAATAAGCTAAATGTAATTGATAACATGAAATTGAGAATTTGAACCTGAATTTTTAGAAGTCTCAGTACCAAGCCACTCTTGTTGAGTGAGTGGCTTAAATCATGAACCTAATGGCTCCTTAGCCTCTAAACCTTGAGCTTTAAGCTCAATAAGCTGTATGAAGCTTATTACTCCTTTGAACCTCGAAAATGAATCCAATGAACTTAGGTGGTCATGTTTTGATGTAAATTGAACTAAATGACTAAATGAATGACTTAAAACAAATTTTTGACTAAATTTGAGCTTATGAACAAGAATAAGCTCAAATGAGCTTATTAAAGCTTATTGAAGTAAAAACAGCTTAAAATTGAAATCAAAAGCACTTGAAACTTGAGAACTGAATTTATTACTCAAAATAGTAAAGTACAAGCTTAGAGATAAAAAGTACAAGTAATTAAAGCTGATTTCTAAAAACTTAAAAGAAAAAGCTTAAAATACGAAAAAATTACAAACTGAAATTAAAACTACTCTCCCTCGAACCTCTGTCTTCTTGTCTCTTTTATAGGCTGCTGAGGTTCTTTGTTGTGTGTTTGTTGTGTTAGTTTGGTGAGAGGAAAACCAACTCATCCTAGCCCTTAATCCTGCCTTGGAGCCCGAGTCGTAGGTATGGATTGCCAACATGGCATAAAGGGGTTTAGTGGAGAGGGGGTGAAGGTTTGATCCCTTGTGCAAGTATGTGAGGTTGAGTGTTATGGGGAGAAGGAAAAGGTTCACAGGCTCTGGGTTTTGGTTATGCCGGGAAAAATGAGTTAAGGTTTATCTGGGTTTGATTTTGGGGGTGCAGGGGAGATGTTAGGGGAATGGGCAGGTTTGGTCCTCCATTTAATATGTTTCTATTGCAAATTCAGTCCATGTGGTGATACAAGTTTAGGGATTGGCAAAAATGCCCCCTCAACCTATATAAGCTAATTACATAGGTGGACCTTGTGTGGTATAACTTTAGGGGTTTGGCAAGAAAGTCCCCTATGTTGGGATATATACTTTGAGTTGATTATGACAAAATATATTAAAGATGGAGGACCTACAAGACAAAGCTGGAATAACATTAATGCTGATTAAAGATTAGTCAAATAGTATTTAATGCTCA
>BQNB010148793.1:3608-14713 GCA_026074375.1 Tanacetum coccineum | reverse complement strand
TTCTTCTGAAGGCGGTGCAATAAAGTCTTAGTTAAGAATTCTGGGACATATCTAAAGAATTTCACGAAAGACTTTAGTATCAACTTGACATTTCTTCTTATCCAACTTGAAGCTGTATGCATCTGTATCTCTGATCTTTGTGATGGTGTTCCAAAATTGATGCATATAGATTTTGTGGAAATCGTAGAGGGGGGGGGGGGGGTGAATACGTTTTCTTTTAGAATCTTAAAATGTTTCGTATCAAATTGCCGATCAAGCGTCGTGAAATCAATATGATGAGTTTGTTCACAAAGTAATACATCAATCACAACAATACAAACAACACATCAAAGCAATGTATAATATAAACAATAAATGCGAGTATAAAATGTAAAAGAGAGATAATGGAAATGGAAAGCAAACCAGACACGATATTTAGACAAGGTTCGGTCCACGAAGCACCTCTTCGCCCTACTCCACTCCCGAGTACCCAACTCGGAGTTATACTTCACTTTCAACAAGCTCCCTTACGGCGAAAAAAAATAGTACACACAACTTTCGCTTAATCCATTTACTACATATCTAAAGTATTCAAATATTTAGCTATAACCATCTAATCACGACTTCACAACTTCTTCACTACTTTCACGACTTCACAACACAACTTCACTACTTTCACGACTTCACAACATAACTTCACAACTACACAACTTCTTCACGCCTTAGTATTCTTCACCACACTACTTCACTTCACAACTTCACTTCAACTAGACCACAATTAGATCACACTAATCTATTTAAACTTCCTATGATCCACCACGACGAACAACTATACACACCATGATCCACCATGATCAACTATTTCATTAGTTTGGAAATACATGGAACTCGATCTATACATTGTGAATGTAAACAGTGTCACTGAATGCACTAACTAAACTACATAACTTCGTATCTTAATGATAACGAAGGTTCTCTATTGCAACTTAATGGATGGAGATTGGACACATTTTAAACAAACTTTAATAAAGTTAATGTTGATCAAAGGAAGGGGTTTGTAAGAGATTTTTGATTAGATAAAATCTGTGTGCAAAGATGTGAGGAAAATCTATGGAAACAGTCCACTATTTATAGGAAAAAATATTTTTTTTATTTGGGCGGTCCCCTTAATTATGGCCGGTCCCCTTAATTAATTAAGGGGGCCGCCTATTTTTCAGACGCTCCCTTTTTTGTCCTTTTGTGGGGAAGGTTTTTCTGGAACTTTCTAGCCGTTTTTAGGTAAAAAATTTGAATCAAAAATATTTATTTTGAATAAAACATTACTTATAAATACAAAAATGTTTTGTATATGTTTTTTAAAAATGTTTGTCCCATTTTATAAAAAAATGTAAGGTTTGGAAAAATAAAAAGTTTCTTTGATCATTCAACAAACTAAAGTTTATTTGTTCATACCTTTAGTTATTTACGTCAGGCGCGAACTTAAATTTGTTGTTGAAGAAAACATGAGTTACATGTTTGTGTTATAAGTTACATGTTTGTCATCACCAAAACATGAAGAGAATCTATAGATTAAATATCGTAATGTAATATTTCTACCAACAATCTCCCCCTTTTTGATGATGACAAAAAAAATGTAAACTATAACTTATAGTAAAATGTATAAGTTACTTGTTTACACTTCTTCTCCCCCTTTTGTCGAAACAAAAAGGTGGACTCCTAGACGATGTTAGCATTTAGGAGCATGTGTTATTTAGATAAACTAAGAAATATTTTATCTAAATTGCTAGAAAAAGACAAATGCCTTTATAGTGGACATGCATTTAATATCTAAGCAATTAAACATTGAGCATCAAGATCACGAAGACATCTAATTACATTACATGTGAACAAGTAATCATCTTGAAACATTAAAGCACATATGTGAGGTGCATTGTGTCTAGATTGACTAAGAAAAAGCCTAATTTCTACGTGCTTAGTGTGTACTCCTAATGATATACAAAGTCTATCGATGTAGACTATCATTAGGCATATTTAGGAAGATCTATTTAATCAAATTAGAGAATGAATATGTGACTATCACTAGTGGTGCTCAATTCAGGCTAAACACGACCATTTTTACGGGTTATACACCAAACCCAACTTCACTCTTGGAAGCAATTCAACCGTTAGGTCAAATTGAATTCTAGTGCAATAGATTCTCCAGTAGTCATTCTCATGTCAGACAAAATAGAGTTCTTATGTTTGCCTAATGAAGTGTAGAAAAGATAGAATTTGTATTATCTTTTCATAGAAGGCCTAACATGACTCAACTAACATACATTAATTCCGGTTTGCATAATCCTAATAAAGATGTGTAGATAAGCGTAAGCAAGATGTTTTAATCTTTTGTTCAAGATCGATAGGTTGTTTGGTTTCGATTACATATTGCTTGATTTAATGGAAGTCTTATACTTAGTCATCTTACATTCAGTTGTCACATGGAGATATTTAACGCTGTTTGGTTTTTCAAAAGCCAAGAGATGTGCTTATTTGTGACAATGACAAATATGTTTTATTGAGAGTGTTTTAAGAATTCCCCACTTCATGTCATGTGAAATGAATCTCATCAATATTATTTATCTTAATTGAGTTTGTGATTCTTTAATGATAAATGATTGAAAAGAGACATATTTTTTTAAACAAATATGCTTTTCTAAAATTATTATCTTACAATGTTGATATCAAAATTAAATAAATGGTATTTTACTATTTATGCATTGATACATATTTTGATAGGCATTTTTCAATTCAAAAACTTAAATATTTCAAATTATATGATCGTATTTTTTCTTGTAACACAACCAATTAAGCTACGAGGAAAATAAGATGCATATGATATAATATTATACCTTTATCAATCGTTTAATATGATTAATCCATAAAAATCTTTAAACATAATGTTTCCAAACATCATGTTAATCCTAGGTTATAAACAAGACTATAATTTTTATTTTAGAATTTTGGATAAAAGTGAATTTTAGCTATGTGTTGTGCTTTTATGTTGTATTACGCAAAGTTTACATATATTGTTAGTTTGCCTAGTTTGATTTTTCGGTAAATAGAACTAAATTTACCCATTCATTGCAAGTAAATTGCTTGATATTTCAAACGAAACACCCAAATCATCAATCCTACTTAATGTGTATTTATCATGGATAAACATATTAGCTATAATATTTGGAACATAGTCATTGGACAAAGTAGACTTAATGATGACATCATCAACACAAGAGTGAGTTATATGATCCGATGCAAATATCTTTTCATATAGAAAAGAGGATGTCATTATTCGCATAATCAATCAAGTGTGATTGAGTTATGTAGATCCTATATGACATCCTATTTTATGTTTTGATAAATCTTGAAACTAAATAAATATAAAAATCTGATTTCATTTTCAAACACGCAAAACTTGTCAATTAGATTCATAAAGATATCAAATCAATATTGAATAATGAATTGATATATTTACAAAATTCTTTCTTGGCCCTCACGAACACACATTTTAAAAGAAAATAAATTAATATTTAAATAGGTGTTCCATAATCCTAAGATAGTAGTAAGGTGAGGTTGATGAAATAATGATTAAGTTAATATCATATTTCAAGATTCTCATAAATTTTACTTGTGGCTAAAAACTAATTTGTTGTTATGTATACTATGCAAATTTTTTGACAACATTTTATTAGAATAAAAATGAGTTTTCAAACAATTTTATATAATACATATCTTTTGTAAAATACTATATTTTTTTTAATATAATAGATATAATATATAAACATATATATATAATTATATATAATATATATATTATATATATATATTTATATAAATTATATATATATATATAAAATATATATCATAAATATATAATATATATATAATTCTGATGTGAATGTTAGAACCAGCAAGCACAAGCAATTTCTTTTTTTTAATTACTAATGTATTAGTATAATCATTTCTTTTGTTTAACCAACCCAAAGTCAAACAAAGCAAATTGTTGAAAATATTTAAACATGTTATTAAAAATAGATTAAATCCTTGAAAATATTTAGGTGATAGGTTTTAACATATTTAATAATATACTTGACAAGTTATTGAACATCTCTTATTCTGAAGTATTTTTCATACTCGAAAGATTTTACTAGCGTATTTATGTAACAATTGATAAAATTAATTGATCTATGCCTAAATGCAATGCCAGAGCAATTTCGCAATCATAATGTTCAAGAAATCTACATAAGTTCCTAGTTAGACATAATTCAAAAACTAGCTGACAAACGAATAGTGTACATGCACATGTTGCTTAGATATTCAATTTAGCTTAATTACAAATAGCAAACGATCATTAAATAAATCTACAAACTATGTATAATCTTAAATATAAAGAAGTGCACGCAAATACATAGCAAAACACTAAAAGTACATGCCGTATTTTAGTGTATTAGATACAATAATGCTATACTTAGCACCGGTTTATTGGTTTGTGAAGATAAATTAGTTTCCTCCCCATTTTAAAAATCAAGTTAAATATTTTTGAAAACTTAATTACACCATTTTTCAAAGATATACCGACTAGAAATCTCTGACTCGAAAGGAAAAGATAAAATACAAGTTTTACGTTAAAACGAGACTCAACGTTTTGGACGATAAGTAGTATTTTTCCTTTCTGACTAAATTAGGTTTGAAATAAATACTTGGAAGTATTTTTATATGAAAGTAGACTCAATTTTCTTCGTAATGGCGGGTGGCACGACTTCTACGAACTTACGGTTGATTTTATATGATTTTTCAAAGTTTCTGAAAAACTGCCGAATCAGACAGGTGGTCCCCTTAAAATTAAGGGGGCCGCCTAAATATTTAAGAGGGCCACCCACCTGATACTCAGAATTACGATTTTTGTAAAAAATTGTTTTCTGACTTTGCGGAAAGGTGTACAACTTTCTGAATTTAATATCGAACATATAACACTTATTTTAATCATCATTTTTATCTCGAGCTAGTATAATTAGTGTATATAACATCAAAACTAATACAAGTTAATCAACAAAACACTTTTCATATTTAATCCCCCTTAATGGGTAATTTGATACATAGATCGTACTCAATTTTTAAAACCATTTGTTTTGGAAATTAGAGTGACGTGGCTTTTGATACCAATTATGGAAATCGTAGAGGGGGAAGGGGTGTGAATATGCTTCTTTTTAAAATCTTAAAATGTTTCGTATCAAATTGCCGATCAAGCGTGACACAATATGATGAGTGTTCACATAGTAATACATCAAATCACAACAATACAAACCAACACACAAATGCAAGTATAAATATAAAGCAATAAATGCGAGTATAAATGTAAAAAGATAAGTGAAAGGAAATGCAAACCGGACACGATGATTTATAGTGGTTCGGTCATGAAGCACCTCTTCGCCCTACTCCACTCCCCGAGTACCCAACTCGAGAGTTACTTCACTAGTTAACAAGCTCCCTTATGGCGGAGAAAATCGTACACAACTTTCGCTTATATCAATTTCTGATACTAAGCTAGATGTCGAGTTCTAATCTTAGCTAGAACAATCTATCACGACTTCACAACTTCTTCACTACTTTTACGAATTCACAACTACAGAACTTCTTCACGCCTTAGTATTCTTCACCACACTACTTCACTACTTCACTTTACGATTTCACTACCCTTCACAACTTTTCTATGCCTGACTTCACTTCAACTAGACACTACTTTGATCACACCGATCTATCTAAACTTCATATGATCACCACGATCTAACAACTATACACACCATGATCACCATGATCAAGCTATTACACAAGATTGGAATACATGGACTCGATCTATACATTGTGAATGTAAGACATGTCAAGAATGCACTAACTAGCCTACATAACTTCGTATCTTAATGATAACGAAGGTTCTTCTCTTACACTTGAATGGATGGATGATTGGATCACATTTTAAACAAACTTATAATAAGTTAAGTGATCAAAGGAAAGGGTTTGAAAGGAGGTTTTTGATCAGAGAAAATTATGTGCAAAGAGGTGAGAAAATCTGCAGAAACAGTCCACTATTTATAGGAAAAAATATTAATTTTTTATTTGAGCGGTCCTCGTAATTATGGCCGGTCCCCTTAGTTAATTAAGGGGGCCACCCATTTTTCAGACGCTCCCTTTTTTGTCCTTTTGTGGGGAAGGTTTTTCTGAAACTTTCTAGTCATTTTTGGGTAGAAAATTTGAATTCAAAATATTTATTTTGAATAAAACATTTCTTATAAATACAAAAATGTTTTGTATATGTTTTTTTAAAAATGTTTATCCCATTTTATAAAAAAATGTAAGGTTTGGAAAGATAAAAAATTTCTTTGATCATTCAACAAATTAAAGTTTGTTTGTTCATACCTTTAGTGATTTACGTCGAGTGCGAACTTAAATTTGTTGTTGAAGAAAACATGAGACGTCGAAAGATGTTGACATATGAATTGATGATTTGTGATTACGAGTAACTTAAGCACTTTACGTTATGTGTTATAAGTTACATGTTTGTCATCACCAAAACATGAAGAGAATGTATAGATTAAATATCATAATGTAATATTTCTACCAACAGATTTGAGGGACTTTGGCAGTGATCACAAATGCGGGATAGCAAGAGATAGCTTGAGGGCTTCCAAAGTGACTTGATAAGTTTCTTTTCTAGCATTGCATCTTTCAATCTTTAGTCTCTTCTCATATGGGACCAAAGCATTGTTGAGAGCAGCTTGTTGAGTTGCAATAGGATTCATGTTTCTGCTAAGAATGTCCCAATAGAGTTCATATGCAAGGCAATTTATAGACATTAACTAGGCAGACTTAACCACATATTATCAGGTATTCAATCAAAGTACAAGACGAAAGACATTGATTAGAAAGTTAACTTAATGGTCAACAAACTAACTATTGGTCAAACACAGTTAACTTAGCAATTCACATGAGATAAAATTAAGATTTAACCTAAAATGAGTTATCAAGTTAAAGCATTTAGAAAAATATCAATTTTCATAACTCATGTATAAGTCGCCGTCTAAAACAGGTATAATTCGTCGCCTAATGATAGTGTATAAATCGCCGTCTAAGACCCTTGTATAAATCGCCGTCTATAACTTCCAGCATAAATCGCCGTCTATAATTTTAGGTATAAATCGCCGTCTAAGACTCAGTGTATAAATCGCCGTCTAAATGGGACGTATAAATCGCCGTCTAGTAGCAATGTATAAATCGCCGTCTATAAACTCATGTATAAATCGCCGTCTAGAGAAGGTTGTATAAATCGCTGTCTATGAATGTGAGTATAAATCGCCGTCTATAGTTCATGTATAAATTGATGTCTATAGATTTTGATTTTTTTACAAACCTTCATTTTAGGCACTTATACAACACAAACATGTGGACAAAACATATATGAACATATCCTAGCAACTATAACATGAATCATCCACAAAAATTTCATTATAAGCAAAGAACGAGTAAAGAGTCACTCGTTTGAATCAAGAACACAAATTCTACATACAAGACTTGGATTTTCTCATACAAATGCATTCAAATAGGCATAATAACACTTATAAACCACAAACCCATCACACTTTTCATGTCCTACCCATTTTCCCAATGTAACGCATACAAGAATCAAACAAAACAAGACCATGTGTTAACCCCATTTAATTCTTCTATAGCCCTATAGCCAAGATAACTATAGCCCTTAAGCATCAAAACCCCTCACTTAATTTGGGATTTGGTCCTTATAAAACACATTTTCTCTCACTAGAAATTCTCTCTCATATGTTTCTCTCTCTTGAAACTAGCCAATCACAAGAATCATCACCCGTGTTATGAATTAAACAATCCTACATTTACCTTAACGCTTTATAATCATTTGTTCTTAAGATCTTGAGGGTGACGATTTTGAGGGAGTGGAGGGAAAAAAATTAACTGTTTGAGTGTGTGTGTGTGTTACTGTGACGAGAAAGAGGGAAAGGGGGTGTTTGTGTTATAACTTTGTGAGTTTGGCACAAATGCCCCCTGAACTCTTAATTCTTTCTAATTTTCTTAATAAGATTACTAAGGCATTCTATAGTTTCACAAATGGCACAATTAGTCCCTAGAGTTTACACTATTTATGATTAGCAACTTATTTTTGGTATTTACTCCCTAAAGGCATAAACACATAACATTTAAGGCACAAATAAGTTAAACTTAATTAACTCCCCTTTAATTATTAACCCGTTATTGTTTAAAACCTTTTACCATTTAATCCTTGATGACTTTTTGAAGAAGCAATATGACATTTTCTCCCCCTTAAACAATGACCCCTTTTCTATTTAAAGAGTTGTAGTCGTTGTTTGAGTGGTCAAATGCCTTGAAAAATCATTTTCTGATGAATTACTGAGATGACTATTTTATTTTAAAAAAAAATCAACACCATGAAAAATAAGATTTCTCTTATTTTGACAAATAAGCGTACTGACACGTACACTTATAGATAAAGAAGGCACGGGTTGTGTTGCAAAGTAAACACAAGCCTTTGCATGGTTATAAAGTAGACCATGCCCAAGAATAAATTCCCGTTGAGAGGACATGTTTTCTTTTTGAAATACTTGCCATTTAGATGATGACCGGGTTGCTTTCGGAAATAATAGCAAGCTATATGCCATGCTTTCTATTCGAACTTTATTTACAGCTTTGTGCCATTGTTAAATGACATTTCTGAAGCCGTAAATATTAACGATGCTAGAAAACATGACATGAAAATATATTTTTGTCTTTTTCTGATTTTTAATTTTTAATTTTGTTTTTATAAAATTTTATAAGAAGTGAAAAATCTTTTTGTGGTTTTGTGATTATATATATATATACATATTATACAGAGGATATAAGAATAGATACCACCACTATTCTTCAGCTTCATCTGCCAGTTCTTTCAGAGTCTTAGCAGTAAAACTTCTTATCCCCAGCTTGTCAATAAAGTATTCAATTCTTTCTCGACATAGAGCCTTGGTGAAGATGTACGCCAACTGATATTCCATTCTGACAAAGTAAAGCTTGACGACTCCATTCTCCACTTGCTCTTTAATAAAGTGATATCTGATGTCGATATGCTTTGATCAAGAATGTTGAACATTGTTGCAGCATAAGGAAATAGTGCTTTTGTTATCATAGTACATTGGAATTTTATTAAATCCAAGGCCATAGTCGGTAAGTTATGATCTCATCCAAAGGACTTGAGCACAACAGCCGGATAAGACTATATATTCAGCTTCCATACTGGATATTGAAACTCTTTTATGCCTTTTTGATGACCAGCTAACAAGTGTCTAACAGTAATTGCATACTTCCAGATGTACTACGTCTTGTATCTTGACAACCCACATGATCAGCATCTGCAAAAGCTGTTAGATCAATAGCAGAATCCTTCGAGTACCATAGTCCCCGATTGACAGTTCCTCTTAGGTATCGAAAGATTCTTTTTACAGCATGTAGGTAATTTTTGGTAGGACAATCCTGATACCGAGCACACATACAGACAGCGTATACCAGGTCTGGTCTACTGGATGTTAGATACATAAGGGTGCCAACCATGTCACAATAATGTGTAGGATCAACGGCTTTCCCTTGTGGATCCTCATCGAGTTTGGATTTCTCCACCATGGGAGTATCCACTGGGACACAAGATTCTATTCCGTATTTCTTAAGTGATTATAGAGCATATTTTGATTGGTTTAAAAAGCTACCTCTAGGACTCTGTGAAATCTGTAGTCCTAGAAAAAAAATGATATTTTGTCCATCATTGACATCTTGAATTTGGAACACATTATCTCAGAAAACTTATCATATAGTTCACTTGTAGTAGAAGCAAAAATTATATCGTCAACATAGATTTGTACCAGGAGGATATCTTTGCCTTTTCTGCTGATGAACAATGTGGGATCAACCGTGCCTTTGGAAAATCCTTGGGATAGCAAAAACGATGACAATAGATCATACCACACGCGTGGAGCCTGTTTCAACCCATATAGAGCTTTCTTCAGTCTGTACACATGATTAGGATTGTCTAGATCCACAAATCCGTCTGGTTGGCTAACATAGACTTCTTCACGCTAAATACTATTCAAAAATGCCGTCTTTACATCCATCTGGTAGACGATCATATTCATATGAGCAGCAAACGCGAGAAATATCCGAACAGCTTCTAGTCTAGCCACGAGAGCAAAGGATTCTTCAAAATCAATTCCCTCTTCCTGACAGTATCCACGAGCTACCAATCTAGCCTTGTTTTCAAGATTCCCCCCAATTCATCCAATTTGACCTTATATATCCATTTTAAAGTAATAACCATCACTTTATCTGGACGAGAAACGAGTTCCCAGACTTCTAGACGTTCGAATTCATGTAGCTCTTCTTGCATTGCCTCAATCCAGCATGTTGATAAAAATAATGCCTAAAACATTATTAATATTTTTCACATCTTTACGTTTTGATAATCATAAAATATAAAAATGTTCAATGTAAAATTAAACGTAAACAAGTAATTAGTAGTAAATTTTCATTTCGAAAATTATATCACTTAAAGGTATGAATAAATAAATGCTTAATGCATTTTATGATCAAAGGAAATTTTTATTCAACCTCACACTTTTATAAAATGTTGTAACATTTTTATAAACATTACAAAACATTTTCTACAATTAAAAGAAATGTTTTATTCAAAATAAACATTTTGAAATTCAAAATTTTGGACCTAAAACGGCTAGAAAAGTTTCAGAATGGGGAGCCCCTAGTCTAGGGCGGCCCCTTTAAATACACGGGCGGCCCCTTAATTTTAAGGGGACCGCCCACCTATTTAAGGGGACCGCCCATAGGTAGATGCTCCTTCAGTTTGTCCTATAAATACTGGACTTTCTCTACTATTTTCTCACCTTTTGCACTCATTCTTTCTGTTCTAAAACAGCCCACACATCTCATTAAAATCCTTTGATCATCTAATCATAAAGATTTGTTTCCATGTGATCCAAGCTCAATTCCTCAAGTGCAAGAGAAAAATA
>BQNB010148792.1:0-16253 GCA_026074375.1 Tanacetum coccineum | reverse complement strand
TTAAGGAGTTGCTTAGAGCATGCCCCCATCACGGATTTACGGAGTTAACTCAAGTTGATACATTTTACAATGGTTTAAATGAGAATGATCAAGACTCCTTAAATGCCGCGGCGGGTGGAAATCTTTTAAGTAAAACGACTAGAGAGGCTTTGAACATAAATGAGAATAAATCAAAAGTTCGTTATTCACGTAATAAATCGAATGTTTCTAGGATGAATATAAATTCTAGGGAAAGTGTTAGTAAAACAGATGAAAGAATTGATAAGCTTGCTTCTAAAAAAGTTGTCACTCCCGCTCCGGTTAAAGCGGTTGAGGAAATTTATGTTACTTGTAGTGGGTCTCATGCTTGGTATAATTGTCCTAATACCGATAACAATCAAGCTAATGTTTGTGCGGTAACGGGTTCTTACAATCAAGTTAACCCTCAAAACCGTGTTAGTAATCAAATGGCACCACCAGGTTTTGCTCCGGTGTAAAACAATGGTCAAAATAGGTTTAATCAAAATCAAGGTCAAGGGAATAATTTTAATCGGGGAAACATTTTTCATGGAAATCAAGGTTTTCAAGCTCAAAACAATCATGCTCCAAATTTTCAAAATTAACCTTTTTAAGTGCCTAATAATCATGTCCAACAAGAGTTTTCAAATGAGTTTTCAAGTTACAAGAGAACTAATGATCAGATGTTAAGAAACATGCAAAATCAAATCAACTCGTTGAAAGGAGACCTTAAGAATGAAATTCAAAACACGATAAAATCTCAACAAGCCGTCATGATGAATCAACAAACCACTTTTCAAAATAATTTGCAAAACATGATTTGTGGATTGTTTCAAAACCAAGCCTCAACTTCGGGTACTCTTCCGAGTAATACCATTCCAAACCCGAAGGGTGAGATGAAAGCGATCACTACTCAAAGTGGTGTTGCTTACGAGGGACCTTCGATTCCTACTAATCCTTCTCCTAAAGAGACAACGGATAAAGAGCAAACAAATTTCCAAGGAAGTACCGCTCAAATCCCACCTCCGGTTATCCCCATTTCTATTCTGGAACCCGATGTTCCGAAGACTTTGTCTAAAACCATTCCGGAATCCAATATTCCGAAGAGTTTACCTAAGCCAAATATTCCATATCCTTCACGACGTGATGATCAAAAGTCCCGTGACAAAGCTTCGAATCAAATGGAGAAGATCTTCCAAATCTTTCAAGATTTGGGGTTCGACATTAGTTTCGCGGATGCTTTACTTTTGATGCCAAGATTTGCTCCTACGATTAAGAGTTTGCTCATGAATAAGGAAAAGTTGCTTGAGTTAGCTAAGATACCATTGAACGAGAATTACTCGGCGATGATCCTCAAAAAGCTTCTCAAAAAGCTAGGAGATCCCGACAAGTTTCTCATTCCATGTAATTTTCCAGGAATGGATGTATGTGACGCCTTGGCCGATCTTGGCGCGAGCATAAATCTTATGCCTCTTTCTATTTAACACCCCCAATTTTCACGCAGCGGAATATACAACATTGGGTGTTAATTCATAGTACAATTACACAAGGATATAGAAAACGACTCGAAAAGAGGCGTTTAAAAACATTATTCCATTTAAAGAAATTTCAGAGTAATTAAACATACGTCCCACATGATCGTTATCAAAATTCATAACATGAGTTTTCCAAAACATGGATAATCAGTTTTTGTAAAATGGAACAAAATGCAAGTTCTTTAAAACTTTAGTCGAGTTGACAACGAAGCCGTCACTTTTAATCTCAATCAGACTACGCCAATGCTCTCGACATTTGATGATTCGAGCCGATAACACCCCGCAATTTCCATCTTGATGAGGCTTGTGAGGAATTTTCTTAACATGTATTGGTTTTAGAATAATTCTTCGATGTGGCAATCCATTTCGTCTTCAGAAACCGATTCTTTCTTCTTCTACCCTTCATTGCTCCCTAACGGTTATGGAAATAATGAAAGTCAGAATATTCTAGTTAGTTGCTAAAAAAATATCATAAAAATGGAAAAAGTTTTGAAAAATGGAAAATGGGGTGTTTTAAAACTTGTGATTTCTAAACTCTCCCCAAAAAAGTCTTTGCTACTTTTCATAAGAATTAGTTTTTTGGACGTATTGATGTATTAGGTTTTTAGGCATATATTATGCGTGAGGTCACGACATTCACTTGTTTAGGTATTTTGATATGTGAGAAATCACATATCCTTTTTATGCTAAAAATGGCCCTTAAATGATCAAAATGTGCAAAAATATGCTTGTATTTGTGTATTTTGTTGTTTGTGAATGTGTAGGTACGGATAATGCAAAAATCACAAGAAAACGGTCAAAACCGGACAAACACGAACACGGGAACGGATAGAGTGCACAAGAGCCGGAAGTTTTCTAGCAAAGGTCAACAAAGTCAACCTTGGTCAACCCTTGGTCAACTCACAAAAGACAAAAACCCTCAAAATACCCAAAAGAGCCTTATTGTTAAATTCATTTTCACTAAAAGTCCTATACAACCAACGAACACCGTTAGTCCTTAAACAAATAAAGAGATCGCTCCTCTCGGTCAGAGACTCATCATTGTCTATAACAATCCTTAAATCCCTAAACCGAGCCCAAATAAACCAAACAGCCCAAATACTCACCCCTTTTATATCTTGGCCCAAGTCAATTCGTTTAAACCCTGGGTCAAACATAAACATATAAAAGTAAAAAAATAAGCGGAGAATTCAGAAGTTAGATGTTAATGATCATCGTCATCCCAAGTAATTACCCTGCTCAAATCAAACGGGTAAATCTTAATCCCACTTAATCCAGCAAGGAAATAAAGATTCCAAGTACAAAGTGCCATCTCAGCAACTTAAACGTCATCAAAGATCTCTGATTGGTCAAATTGGGTCAAGGAAGGACACGCGGGATTTAGAACAAACACACCTTGATGGAAAATTTTTCCATAAAACACAAGCCAAAAGAAGGCACAAGGCTCTGTCGCTAGGATGCCCCATGGCAATCGGATGATCACATCTTTGATCCACGCTCTCCTCGCTTATCTTGACATTCATTCCTCTCTAATCCATTTGGATCCCTGACTTAGCCGTTTGATCAAAGATGTGATATATACGGATTGCCAGTGTGGCATTCCATTGCGTCAGAGCCTCGTGCTTCTTTTGCTTGTTTTTAGTGAAAAAAATTTTCCATCAAAGGTAGTCGATGTGTTTGTTCTAATCCCGCGTGTCCTTCATTGACCAATTTGACCATCAGATGATTATTGATGAACATTTTAAGTTGCTGCATGAGATGGCACTTTGTACTTGGAATCTTTATTTCCTTGCTGGATTAAGTGGGATTAAGATTTACCCGTTTGATTTGAGCAGGGTAATTACTTGGGACGACGATGAACAGTAACAACAACTTTTCCTGCTTATTTTTTACTTTTATATGTTTATGTTTGACCCGGGGTTTTAATCGAATTGACTTTGGCAAGTTATAATAGGGGTGAGTATTTTGGGCTGTTTGTTTATTGGGGGCCTCATTTTTGGCGATTTAGGATTTTTATAAAGGATTAATGACCGTTAGTCCCTTAATGGTTAAGGACTAACGGTGTTATTGTTTTAGGACTTTTAGTGAAAATGAATTTAACAATAAGGCTCTTTTGGGTATTTTGAGGGTTTTTGTCTTTTGTGAGTTGACCAAGGGTTGACCAAGGTTGACTTTTTTGACCTTTGCTAGAAAACTTCCAGCTCTTGTGCACTCTATCTGTTCCCATGTTCGTGTTTGTCCTGTTTTGACCGTTTTTTTGTGATTTTTGCATTATCCGTACCTACACATTCACAAACAACAAAATACACAAATAAAAGCATATTTTTGCACATTTTCGATCATTAAGGCCAATTTTTGGCAATTTAATAAGGGATATGTGATTTCTCACATATCAAAATTCCCCAAACTAAGTGATTGTCGTGTCCTCACGCAATATTATATGCTCTAAAACCAAATACCTCAAAACTTCTCCAAAAAAACTAAATCTTTGAAAAGTAGCAAAGACTTTTGTGGGGAGAGTTAAGAAATCACAAGTTTTAAAACACCCCATTTTCCATTTTCAAAACTTTTTCCATTTTTATGATTTTTTTTAGCAATTAACTAGCAAATATTCTGGATCTTTCATTATTTCCATAACGGTAGGAGCATGATAGGTGTAGTAGATGAATAGAATCGGTTCTTGAAGACGAAATGGGATTGACCCTCGGAAGAATTATTTCGAAAAACCAGTATTGTTAAGAAAATTCCTCAAGAGCCACATCAATGATGTCAAATTCGGTTTATCGACGAAATCATCATTGTCGAGGTAGCCCATCACCCCATTGCGTTAGTTGATTGAGATTAAAGTGTCGAGGCTTCATTATTCAAATCGAAGGGTTATCTTCTTTCCTTAACAATTAATTAAAGCACGACCGGTCCTCAAATGGATCTCCTAAGTCATGAGTTGGTACTAGAGGGATCGGCTTCGAATATCAACAACAATAAAAGTCGGTAGGAAATGAAATTTAGCACTTTGACAAAAATCTTCGATGAGATCTTTTAGATGAGTCTTAGATCGATCCGCTAACTCTAAAGTCATCTGAGTTGGTTTGTAAGTTAGCGGTAAGGAAACTTTTTCAAAAAGGAGAAGAGGCATAAGATTTTGCTCGCGCCTTATGATCGGCTAAGGTAGTGAACATACATCCATTCACGGGAAATTGCATGGAATAAGAAACTTGCAGGGATCTCCAAGGCTTTTGGGAGCTTTTGAGATGCACAGCGCCGAGCAATTTCTTCGTTCAACGGTTATCTTAGCTTAATTCAAGCAATTTTTCCGTATTTCATAAGCAATTCTTATCGTAGGAGCAAAAATCTTGGCATCAAAAGTAAAGATCCGCTATCATCTAATGTCGTAAGTGCAAATTTGAAAGATTTGGAAGATCTTTCCATTTGATTCCGAAGCTTTGTCACGAGACTTTTGAAATCATTATGTTCGAAGGTTATGGAATGTTCAGTTAGGTAAAGTCTTCAGGAACATCGGGTTCAGATCGGAAATGGGGATAACGGGGAGTTGGATGTGAGCTGGTATTCCTTGGAAATATTTTGCTCCTTATCATTTTGTATCCTTGGTTTCTGTTCCATACCTTTTTAGGAGAAGGATTAGTAGGAATCGAGGGTCCCTCGTAAGCAACACCATTTTGAGTAGTGATCGCTTTCATCTCACCCTTTGGGTTTGGAATGATATTACTCGGAAGAGTACCCGAAGTTGAGGCTTGGTTTTGAAAGAATCCACTTAACATATTTTGCAAGTTAGTTTGAAAGACATTTTGTTTATTCATCACAAGATGGTTGTTGAGTTCTTCATCGTTGTTTTGAATTTCCTTCTTAACTTCTCCTTTCTAATAATTGATTAATTTTGCATGTTTCTCATCATTTGATCATTAATTCTCTTGTAACTTGAAAACTCACTTGAAAACTCTTGTTGAACTTGATTATTAGGAACTTGAAAAGGTTGGTTTTAAAATCCTTAATTT
Organism: Tanacetum coccineum; assembly: GCA_026074375.1. Classification (NCBI taxonomy): domain Eukaryota; kingdom Viridiplantae; phylum Streptophyta; class Magnoliopsida; order Asterales; family Asteraceae; genus Tanacetum; species Tanacetum coccineum. The sequence continues at coordinate 10,708 of BQNB010148792.1, read as the reverse complement.
TGAAAATTTGGAGCATGATTGTTTTGAGCTTGAAAACCTTGATTACCATGAAAATTATTTCCCAAATTAAAATTATTCCCTTGACCTTGATTTTGATTAAACCTATTTTGACCATTGTTTTGCACCGGAGCAAAATCAAGCGGTGGCCATTTGGTTTACCTTAACACGGTTTTTGAGTTTAATTGATGTAAGAACCCGTTGCCGTACAAACACTAGATTGATTGTTATCGATATTAGGACAATTATACCAAGCATGAGGCCCACTACAAGTAACACAAATTTCCTCAACCGCTTTAACCGGAGCGGGAGTGACAACTTTTTTAGAAACAATTTCAACTAAGGTTGAAAGTTAGTCCGCAAGCTTATCAATTCTCTCATCTGTTTTACTAACACTTTCCCTAGAAGTAGTATTCATCCTAGAAACATTCGATTTATTACGTGAATAACGAACTTTTGATTTGTTCTCAATTATGTTCAAAGACTCTAGTCGTTTTACTCAAAAGATTTCCACCTGTCGCGGCATTTAAGGAGTCTTGATCATTCTCGTTTAAACCGTTATAAAAGGTATCAACTTGAGTTAACTCACGTATAAATCCGTGGTAGAGGACCAAGCTTTAAGCAGTTTCCTTAAATCGTTCCCATGCTTTCACTAAAAGTTTTCCTCGAATTTTTGTGTAAAACAGAATTTCATTCTTTTAAGTGAGTGGTTTCGAAGGAAGGAAAATTGATTCACAAATATGGTTATGAGATCCTGTTCCAAGTCAAGATAGAATTAGGTGGGTCTTTTCATACCTAACTTTAGCGGCCCCCGCTCGAAGCGATTATGGAAACTATCCTAAGCTTAATAACATGTTTGGCACATCCTAAATCGTAAAAGTCGAGGTATTCCTTTTGGAAAACTATTAATATGTGCGTTTGGGGGATTTTCCCTCTCATATTCCGTCGTAACGGGTTAGCTTGACCCTAGTGTAAAATAATTGGTTTTGATTTCAAAATGATCCGCATTAATTTCCTGGTATAATGTTAGTCTTCTCCATACCCTTTCGTAGGGTGACAGGAAGTAGTAAGTCTGTTAGCTTCTTCCATAGGTAGCTCTTCCTTTGTACGTTCCGCATTGGTGCTTTTGCTTTTTTGTTTGCTGCTTCTTCACGATAGTACGAAGTCGGGTTTTATTTGTTAACTACGTTGGAGAAGACGTCCTTCCTCTATTTCGACCGTTCTTCTCGGTATGCAAAAAGAATTAGGTTGTCGTTTGATTTATTTGGGAAATATTGGATGAAAGATAATAAAGAATTTCTAGTGTGCGCATGCACTAAGCAAAACAAAAAATGATGAGTGGAAAATATTTTGTTTACCGGAATAATCAACAACTTTAGGGTTAACTCTCTTATGAAAATTAAAAAGAGGTTGCTTTGCGCCCCCTTTTTCGTAGTTTTTGTTAGTTGACACAAGACGGTTTTTATATTTTTGAATCTTCTTAAGTTCGGGGAGAGGGGAAAGAGAAAGAGAGTGAGAAATAACCTTAAAGTTTGATGGCATTAGTTAATACTCTGGAGTTGAAAAGTTTATATGTTGTTTGGTTTTGGTTTTGTTTTTTTTTTACCAACTTGGATAATAAAAAAAAAAAAAAAATTATTTTTGATATTCACCAATTCACAAGGAAAAATTGAAAAGAAAATAAAAAAAATGTCTGAAAATTAAGTAGGGGGAAGATGACAGCCAAATTTTTTTATATATTGTTCTTACATTTATTTATCTCCTTCTACATTATACTTAAAAAGAGGATAAAAAAAGAAAAAAATATTTTTTTTTTACTTTTTATTTTTTTACTTTTTTGTGTTTTTGTTTTATTTATTTTTGATTTTCTCAAAAGCTTATCTTCGATATCGAAAAAAAAAAGGTTTTTTTTCTTCAAAAGGGAAGGTTTCTTCCAAAACCATTCACGATCGACAAACTGCAAACGAAAGGGTAAAATGGAAAATCCTAATTCATAAAATCCCTTGGCAACAACGCCAAAAAAAAAACTTGATTTGTGGTAAAGATATATACGTAATATATCAAAGTATAGAAAAAAATTCCAAAAACTACCCTTGAGGAACAAAGGTAATAGGGAAAAATCTTACAAAAATACTACACGTTTAAACCGGTAAGGATATTACCGGGGTCGTTTTACCCATAATGACTTGAATGAAATTGAGAACCTCGTTTGTTTTTTGGCAATGACCGTGAATTGGTTTAAACTTTTTGGATTATTTTCTAATTATAATTAAAAACAATTTTAAACAAGGCAAGAAAATATTAACGATTAAGCAAATTATTAATAACGGTAATTAAAGAAAATGCTACAAATAAGCAATTGATCTAATTTAAATCCTAAATGTTTTTCTAAACTTTTTCTAATTCTAAATGACTATTTAAAAGTAAAAAAGCTAAGGAAATTCTAAAACGAGGGTGCTTAAAGTTTAAAAACGAAGAAAACGAGAACGGGGTTGATCCGTTCTTTAAAAGTGACTTTAAAAATAGTTAACCTACGGAAGTAAATTTCATACTAAGCCCTAGAATATGATAAAGAAATTTTTATAAAAAAAGAAAATAATTTTTTGATTAATTTTTCTATTTTTTATGATTTTTTTAAGTTTTTAAACTAAATTTAATTCACGAAAACTTATAAACTTTAAGTTAAAAATCCTAAAAAATTTAACTATGCTTATGATAAGCTTGGACGCTAGGAAAAAATAAGAAATCTAAAGTGGCTAGAATAAATAAGCCAGAGGAAAAATCAAATAAGCAATTCGAATTGGCTTATTTATACTAAACTTTCAATAAAAGGGTTAAGAGTTTTCTTAAATGCACCTTGAGAGTATAAAAGTCCAAGGGCGCTAAAGTGGTGAGGGGTTTTTCGAGGGGTGGTGTGTGTGTTGAGTGCTATAAAAGGGAGAGACTAGGTTGAGGTCGGGGGTTCCTCGAGGTCTTGCTCACCACCGACTTCTTGGTATCCCTTTTTTTTATTTTTTATGCCACAAAAACCTAAAAAGTGAAGTTTGTAAAACAGCTGTATAATAAGCTATTTTTGTTAAAACAACTTTTCTAAAAGTCACTAATAAGCTAGTTAACATCTTAAAAATCAGACAAACTATACCTAACCATTTTTTTTACTTTTAACAAAACTAAATAAGCTAGAAACTAAGATAAGCTAAAAAAGACTTAATAAGCTATAAGCAACTATGACTACCCTAATAAGCTGAAAATAAGCAACGTACTAAAAGCAATAAGCTTTGAAATCAAATAAGCACTTTAAAGAGAAAAAACTGTCCCCCAAACAGGACCAAAAGGCACCTTTTGAGCTTAATTATAAGCACTCAAAAAGATCCTTATGACTATAAGCCCTACACTACTTTAAACCTTAACCTAAAAGCTATTAAAAAAACAAACAAAAGACATTTTGAATTTTATTAAGACAGTTAAAAAAGACTCAATGATAAAAATGCTAACTTAGGGGACTATATTTGATATTTTTTGGTTTTTTATGAAAGCTAAAATAAGCTGAATCCTAGACCTAAAAAGCTACAAACAACTTAATATTAATCTAATAAGCTAGTTAAGATAGTAACTAAACAAAACTTTAATGCAATAAGTTAAAAATCACAAATAAGCACTTTGGTATAAACTGCTAACCAAACAGTCCCTGGAGGAAACTTTAAGCTTATTTCTAGATAAGCTATTGGATCCTTATGGCTATAAGCCCTACACCTACTTAAACTATGACCAATAAGCTACTTGAAACATGTCTTAAAAACTATTTTGAAAAGCTAATGGACAAAGAAAAAGTATATTGAAAAATGATTATTTTTACTAGGACATGTTGGTACTTTGGTTTTTTTTTGTAAAGAAATTGCTAATTTGTAGAGCTAAAAATCTGATTACCAATTAAGATTTTTAGACTAAAATAACTGCAAACAAATGAAGATTAGCCTAAAATCTACTAGTATACTAAAAACTAAGACCTAACAACTAATCAACAGCTTATGCCAAAAATTGATCAACTCTTGGCTAAACCTAATCAAAAACCATAAATCTTACCTTAATAAACCTAAGAATGAAATTTAAAACCAATTTAAGAAACCAATTGGTGTCTAGCAGTACTAACTCAAGTTAATACTGCTTGACCCAAACACCCCCTTAAATCCTTTAAAACCATTTTAAGTTTATAAAAATGAGATTTAGTGCTTAAACAAGTAAAACCAGATATACTAGCTAATAATAAACATGATTAACAAATTTAAGCTATAAATAAGCAGAAATCATAAACCTTCAGCTAATGCTTATATTTTTTTTTATTTTATCTTGTTTGTTTTTAACAAATAAGGGCAAAACTCAGGACTTTAAACTATCAAAACAAGCATCATAAGAACATAACCACATTATAATAAGCTTATTAAGCAAAATTATACAGCATAAGCAGTTTATAAGCAGTATAAGCTAATAAAATTCAATATTAAGCTTAAAAAGGGAATTTGAGAACTTACAATATAGCCTTTGCTCTAATCAAGGGGTTATCAAGTTGCTCTTATGTCTATAAACAAGCTCTAGCTTATCATAGATAATCTAGTAAGGTCTTGGAAACCCTTCCATGTCTGGTTTCCCTTCCAAGTTTAAGCTAAGGTAATTTGGGATTGAATTTGATCTATGATAAGGCTCTTTTAGGTTTTTTTAAGAGCTTAAATGAGAGTGTAGGCTGCTTATGGTTGAAATGTACAAAGTAATTGAGCTTATTAGATTAGAATAGAAACTTAATCATATGCATCATTTAATTAAGTAAAAACTAAAGTTAAGCATAAGGTAAGTAAAACTTGACTTTTATTGATTAAAATGAAAGGTTACAAAGCTTTTAAATTGAAATTCCAATAGAAAAAGTTACAACAAGCTGAAAATGACTTAATAAGCTAAATGACAATTAAACTAAAGCTACACTAAAAACTACTCCTAGATGCCTCTTGTGAGTGAGGCAGACTCTCTATTTATAGAGATGAGTAGGAAGAAGCTTTAGTCTTTCAAAACACTGTCTGCTGGCTCTAATCTTGTCCATTTCAATTCACTCTCTAATCATTGGATCCCCTGACTTAGCCGTTAGATCAAAGATGTGATCATACGGATTGCCAGTGTGTCATTCCTTGCGTCAGAGCCTTGTGCTTCTTTTGGCTTGTTTTTAGTGAAAAATTTTCCATCAAGGTGTGTTTGTTCAAAATCCGCGTGTACTTCTTGACCCAATTTGACCACAATCAGAGATCTTTGATGGACCGTTTAAAGTTGCTGAGATGGGCACTTGTACTTGGAAATCTTTATTTTCCTTGCTGGATTAAGATTACCATTTGTTTGGTAGGGTAATTTACTTTAGGACGACACATGAACAGTAACAACAACTTTTCCCGCTTATTTTTTACTTTTATATGATTATGTTTGACCCGGGGTTTAAACGAATTGACTTGGGCCAAGATATAAAAGGGGTGAGTATTTGGGCTGTTTGGTTTATTTGGGCTCATTTTAGGGATTTAAGGATTTGTTATAAAGAGATAACGACCGTTAGTTCCTTAATGGTTAAGGACTAACGGTGTTATTGTTTTAGGACTTTTAGTGAAAATGAATTTAACGATAAGGCTCTTTTGGGTATTCTGAGGGTTTTTGTCTTTTGTGAGTTGACCAAGGGCTGACCAAGGTTGACTTTGTTGACCTTTGCTAGAAAACTTCTGGCTCTTGTGCAATCTATCCGTTCCCGTGTTCGTGTTTGTCCGGTTTTGACCGTTTTCTTATGATTTTTGCATTATCCATACCTATTGCATTATCCATACCTACACATTCACATACAACAAAATACACAAATACAAGCATATTTTTGCATATTTTGATCATTTAAGGGTTATTTTTGGCATAGAAAGGATATGTGATTTCTCACATATCAGTCAACTTCCAGGATTTGAAGATCCTGACTATCCTGATAATGTTTATATGGTAGTGAAAGTACTCTATGGCTTGTATCAAGCTCCAAGAGCCTGGTATGGAACTTTGGCCAAGTATTTATTAGACAATAGGTTTCAAAGAGGAAAGATAGATCAGACCTTATTTATCAAGAAGCAAAAATGAGATATTTTACTTGTACAGGTCTATGTTGATGACATTATTTTTGGCTCTACAAACAAGGAGTTATGTACTGAATTTGAAAAACTGATGCATGACAAGTTTCAGATGAGTTCTATGGGTATTTATCAGTCAAGATAAAATATGTAGCTGCGATATTAAAGAAGTTTTAGCTACATTGATTGTCAGAACAGCTAGCACCCCAAATAATGGTCAGAAAGCTTTGACCTCAAAGGATTCAAGATAGGTGATGATGTTGATGTTAATCTTAAGAGAATATGATTTATGATCATTGATGTATCTTTACATCATCTAGACCTAGTCATAATGTTTTGCAGTATGTACATGTACAAAACTTCCAAAGTTACACCTAAAGTTTCACACTCACATGCTGTGAAAAGGATTTTTAGGTATCTAAAAGGCCAACCTAAACTGGGCCTTTGGTATCCTAGAAATTCTCCCTTTGATCTGGTGGCATATTCTGATAGTGACTATGCTGGAGCAAGCTTAGATAGGAAATCAACAACAGGAGGTTGTCAGTTCCTAGGGTGCAGATTGATATCATGGCAGTGCAAGAAGCAAACTGTGGTTGCCACCTCCTCTACTGAAGCTGAATATGTGGCTGCTGCTAGTTGTTGTGGGCAAGTACTCTGGATTCAGAATCAAATGCTGGATTATGGGTATAATTTTATGCACACCATGATTAATATTGACAATAACAGTACTATATGTATTGTTAAGAATCCTGTTTCACATACTAAAACAAAACACATTGAGATTAGATATCATTTTATAAGAGACTGCTATGATAAAAAGTTAATTCAAGTGGTTAAAATCCACACAGATCACAATTTTGCAGACTTACTTACAAAAGCTTTAGATGTTGGAAGGTTTCAGTACTTGGTTGCAAGTATTGGAATGCTAAATCCTTAGAATTTTAATCTCTTTGTGTCTTTGTAATGTTTGTACAGGATTAGTACTGTTAGTTTTGTCAATTAGTACTGCTAAGTATAATTAGTACTGCTAGTTATACTTAAGACTGCTAGTTAAAACTGTTAGTCATAATTAATACTGTTAAACAAGAAAATACTTTGGATTGTGTATTCTTGGTTTTGGACTAATATTTGCAGGCTAGGCATATTGAGTATCTGGTATTGAATTGAGGGGAGGCTAATAATGTCAACATGCAGTCAAGAATGAATGGAAGGACATGTAACATCAAACAAAGGTGTGTGATGTGTCAAACACCTAGACAAATCAAAAGAGGTTGGGACACAAAGATACCTTAGTCTAGTGGTCCCCCTGAAAAGGTTGGTGATGAGGCTGTCCATAAGGAGTTGGGTGACAGAATGGAAAGGGCTGCCACTACTGCTTCTAGCTTAGAAGCAGAGCAGGACAGTAGTAACAACAATAGGACCCAATCCATGGCAACACTTAATGAGCCAAGTCCTTAGGGAACTGGTTCAGGTAGTGGTCCCAAGTGCCAAGATACCATATTGGGGGGTGTAGATGCTCAAACTAGGTTTGAGACTACATCTAAATAGTCCAATGATCCACCTCTCTCAAGAGATAACACACTTGAAAGTGGGGAGGACAGTATGAAACTAATGGCATTGATGGAACATTGTACAAAACTGTCTGAATTGGTGAGAAAAAGAAAAGAGAGATATAGTGAGAAAGTAGCTTAACAAACGTGAAGATCAGATTTATGATGGAAATCCTTTTGAACGAAATTAAGGTTAAAACTGGTATCTCCAAAGTTAGTACTGCTGGACATAACTTAGTACTGCTAGGCTAAATTTTAGTACTGCTAGAAGACCGTTAGTACTGTTTGGGGTATAACAGAATTTCCTTCATTAAATATAGCCGTTGAGATATTTCCGCCAACTACTTCGCTTATAGGTTTCCTTAATTTGGATAATTCTTGATCTTTCTATAAATCCTTCGATTACTTCAAGATAAGAACAACTTTTATTCAGTCGGTCCAATCAAAACCTTAAGTGTAACCTATATTATCTCAATTGACTCTACCAAACACTCATTCTCTCATAAACGATCATCTCCCAGCACACTAATCAGTCCTTTCTCAATCAATGGCGAATTTGGAATTCTGTGACAAGCACAACATGGTTGCCTACTTACAGAAGTCAGAAGGAAGTGAAGGATTTCATCAGATAGTTGATTTTCTCACTGCAAGTCACATTAGGTATGCCCTCACTGAAAGTCCAACTATCCATGTTTCTCTCATAGAACAGTTTTGGCAAACTGCTACTGCAAGCACACTTGAGAATGGAGACATGGAAATCACTGCTACAATAGATGGGAAAGTCAAGGTTGTTTCTGAGGCATCTATTAGAAGACATCTCAAGTTAGAAGACTCTGATGGTATTAGTGATCTGCCTACTACAGAAATTTTTGAGCAACTTGCTCTAATGGGGTATGTGTCCAATTCTGATAAATTAACTTTTCAAAAGGGACACTTTTCCCCTCAGTGGAGATTTTTATTCATACCATCCTTCACTGCTTAAGTTCTAAGAAAACTGCTTGGGAACAGTTTAGTAGCAATATAGCAACTGCTATAATTTGCTTAGCCACAAACAGAACCTTTAATTTTTCCAAATTGATTTTTGAGGCCATGGTGAAAAAGTTAGACAGTAAGACAAAGTTTTTAATGTATCCAAGATTTATACAAATCTTTTTGAACAAGCACCAGAGATTGCTTCTACCCTATAAAAGAATTTATATTGCTCCTACCCTTACTCAAAAACTATTTAGCAATATGAAAAGAGCTTCCAAGGGATATACTAGTGTGGACACTCCATTGTTTCAAACAATGCTCGTTTAGGGTCATACTTTACAGGGTGAAGGATCAACAATCCCAGTTGAGTCCCATCACACACCCACTAGTGCTCCATCGACCTTACAACCACCAACTTCATCACCATCTATGCCAACAACCCATGTTGCTGAAGAGGCTACTCCAATGCCACATGATTCACCTCTCCTAATGGTTTACTTACTTAGAAGTGATGAGGGTAGTTTGACACTAAATGAATTGAAGGTTCTTTATACCTCATTACCCAAGAAAGTAGAATGTTTAGAATCTGACTTAAAGCAGACAAAATAGACATATGGTGCTGCTTACACTAAGCTCCTCATGAAGGTGAAGAAGTTGGAGCACAACATAAAGTCAATAAAAGCTAGTAGAAAGGTTAGACTTGTTATTTCAGATGATGAAGATGACTTGGAGGATCCTTCCAAACAGGGGAGGAAGATTGCTCAGATTGATGAAGATGAGGGAATCACTCTAGTTTAGACGGGTGCACAGACTTAGGGGAAGAGTGATGAAGATCTTATGTATGAGACTGGTGTATATGACTACCAAGAAGGATTTACCGGACCAAGTATTTCAATTACTACTGTTGAACCAGTTACAACTGCTGGTGAAGGAGTTAGTACTGCTAGAACAATTCTTGAAGAAGTTAGTACTGCTGAACCAGATATGGATGTAACCCTTGCTGAAGCACTTGTGGATCTCTTGAAGAGTGGAAAGAAAAGTCACCAAAGCCAAAAGCAAGAGGTATATCTTTTCAAGATCCTGAAGAAGTTACAAGAAGAGAGGTTATTTCACCACCAGTTTCAAATATTTTAGCAAAAGACAAAGGAAAAGCCATAATGACTGAACCAGAGAAGCCATTAAAGAAGGACCAGATTCAAAGTGATGAAGAATTGGCTCTCAGACTCCATGCTGAGGAACAAGCTAAATTTGAAAGACTGCAAAAAGAAAGAGTTACACAAGAAGAAGCTAATAGAGCAGCTATTTATGAAGAAATGGATAACATTCAAGCCATGATTGAAGCTGATGAGCAATTAGCTACAAGAGTTCAAGCTGAGGAACAAGAACTATATTCCATTAAAGAAAAATCAAGACTGTTAGTAGAGATGATAGCAGAAAGAAAAAGGTTCTTTGCAGCACAAAGTGCAGCAGAGCAAAGGAGTAAACCACCCACCAAAACTCAGATGAGGAATAGAATGTGTACATGCCTGAAGAATATGGGTGGATACAAATACAATCAACTGAAAGGAAAGAGTTATAAAGAGATTCAAAAGCTCTTTGACAAAACATACAAACAGGTAAACTCTTTTATACCTATGGCATCACATGATAAGGAAAAAGGTAGTGAAATAAGGCTGGAGGCAGTAGAAAGAAAACACTTGCTAAGAAAAGAGCAGGTGAAAAGCCAAGTGAATGGAGTTCCAAAAGACAAAAGATGGAGGATAATGCTAAGAAAGAAGAGCTTAGAGCTTATTTGGATATAATTCTAGGAGATGATGTAGCTTTAAGTGTTGAATCATTAGCTACAAAGCATCAAATAGTTGATTGGAGGACACATGTTCTATCAGAAGACAAGATGTATTAAGAGATCATCAGAGCTAATGTAAGTACTAAATCTTACAAGATATTTACAGAGATGCTTGATGATTTTGATAGGCATGATGTGTGGTATATCCTATATCATAACACGGGGTCGATTCTTGGATTTGGCTAGTTTCTAGAGAGAGAAACACTTGAGAG